>NW_019775789.1:46866-85697 GCF_001039355.2 Lingula anatina
TCCAATGCTTCACAACCCTTTACTTCAGCTATTAACATTCAAAAAGTAGCATGCCTCAATTTACCCCCACCCCCAAAGCCACTTAACACCTACCACTTCAGTTTCACAAGCCTTACCCTCACCTCCTGCCCCCACTTTTCTCAGGTTATGTGCCTCATTTTATCTTTGACCCCCATCCCACCCCCTTTTCTCCTAAACTCATTTTAGCGAGATACCCTCCTCACCTTTTGGCCAGACTTCTTGGAGTTGTGTGCCTGTTCCGGCGCCTCCTCCTCCTGGCGTTTCTCGTAGTGTCCAAAGTCATCAAAAATGGAGGTGGTATGCCGATAGCTGTGGAGGATCTTCATCACCTGTTTCCCCTTTTCCAGTGGAACTTCCTGCGTGTCACGGGAGTTAGTCACAGGTTTATTCTCATTGTTCTCCAAGCGAATGTGTCGCAGTTGGGAGTTGGGCACGTCCTTGACGTAAATCCACTTGACCTCGAACTGTCCTTTCCACTTATCCTGCGCCCACACGCCACTCGTCCGGTTGTAGTCGATAGGCGATAACATCTGCGCCACTCCACAGAAATGTCCACTTCCGTTCACAGAAAACAACAAGTACACAGGACCTTTGCCTTCCTGTTGGCGATAAGCCGTATCCAACCTCTTGTTTCCGTGGTCCGTTGAACACCAAATACTATACTTGATGCTACGATGTATGTCGTCCTCTGAATAGCTCTTAATAATGAAAAAACGTGAATTTTTGGGGACAGTGAACTCCTTGGGGTTATATTGATTCGCCGATTTCAGTTTGTCCAACACTGGGTGTGAGGATGCTGGGGGCGCCGCGGGAGCCGAGATGTTGGCCAGCCCTGCATTGCCAGAGTTCGACATGGGGGCATTGGCGGATGGTCCGGTGGAATAAGGCTGCACTGAGCCACGATTGCGGGGCGGCCCCCACGCCTGGCGCGCCTGTCCCGCCTGCTTAGCCGCATTGGCTTTGTCCCACTGTCCTATATCCATATTCTGCTTTCCCGGAGGTACTGGGGCACGGGGGATAGTCTTAGACTTAATCTGAGGCTGAGGTTTGGCTGGCTGGCTGGCAATGGACGCCCAAGTCATTTTCTTGGGGGCGCCACCACCTAGCGACACACCGCCTTGTCCGCCAGACCCACCGTGGCCCATCCCCCCTCCTCCAGAGCCAGAGTTCACATTCACAGCCACCCCCTCAGTCCCTGAGTCCACCCCTCCATCATTCACCAGAGTCATCCCTTGAAACCCTTGCTCCATGCCCTTAAGTCCGTTATCCCTGTCCATGTCCCCGTTCATGGCATAACTCTCCGAGGGGCCCATACTGTCCGGATGGTAATACTCGTCCTGTCCGTAACCCCGAGAGTCCTTACGCCCCCCTCCCTGCTGCGCCCCGGCAGAGTTCGCACCCCAGGCATACTCCGTCCCGGGGAAACCCCAGGCAAATGCTGCATGCTGGTAGTCAAAGCCAGGGAACATTCCATTACTGGACACATAGTCTCCACTCATCTGGCCGTAGCCAAGGAAGGACATGGGGTCCCCGCCATTTGACCAAGCAGTGTCTCCGAGTCCGGTGGTCAAGTAAGGATAAGGGTTGTAATAGTTCTGCATGTAAGCGTCCGAAACACCTGGGCTAGACATCTGTTGGGCAGATGTGTAAGCTCCCTGTTGTTATGTTGCCAAGGTGATGGTAGCATAGCAACACATGATGTTGGCATGGTGATTGGCATGGGCAGCAGTATTGCCACGGTAGTTGTTGCATAGAAACACATTGTTGGTATGGAGATGCCATTGATTGTATAGCCAGCATTTTCCAATAAAATTCACCAGGTAGCGTTTCAAAATATTTGTAAATTTTGTTTTGTAAAATACAGCAGCATTTCAGCAGAATTTTATAAAATTGGCATACAAGTTTTACAACCATAATGATTGTAAATTGAGAGACATGACCAAGTTAAATTTTTAAAATATGAAGTCAATTGCAGATATGTGTTAATTCCGTTCATCAGGGTTCAGTGCACAGAGACAGGTAGATACAGTAGACAGCAGCATATTATCGTCATTAACATCAGGTTGCCATAGTAGTGACGGTCCAGTGGTCAAGTAAATTGATGGTCATCACCCAGCAGATTGGTCAGTTATGGTGGTCAGACAGATGCAATCATTTCACAATCCATGGTGAAGGGCAGGGGTGAAGGAATATGAAATAGAAATAAAATAAAAACAGCATTAACAATGGCATATCATACCAGTTTTAAGTCTCAAGCCTCCAATCTTTTTCTTATCCATTTTTTGATATTTTAATATTTATTCAAGTCAGAATGAAAGGTGGATGGAACATCTACAATATACCCCAGGTAACAAAGTACCCTAGCTCTCAGCTGGTTGCAATGCATATACTTGTTAATATGTGTATTGCCTTCAGTCATGATACAAGAATAAATGACCAAGTCCCCCCCACCCCCCCCCCCCCCAACACACACATACAAAGATGTAACTTGCAGGTTAAAATGATTACACAAGTTTTACACCATTATTACAACAACCCCAGCTGTAGCAGTGACATCTTCCCCCTGCTGCTGTAGCAGGTGCTTTGTCAGAGAGGTCACAACTGTTGTTATCAGCCATACAGCTTAGGGGAAAGACTGGGCCATGAATCACTCCATACCTTACAGGGCTAAACCCAACCTAGTCTTACTTCATGCTTCGTGCTGTATTTCTCACATTAGTGGCCCCAGTTTTGATACACACCCCCCTCCCCACCACACACATATACACACACACAAACCCTTTAAGTAGTAAAAATCCCCACCCAATAGAATTGCATAGTGTATTTTCATGAATGAATGTTATTAACATATATGTGACAAGTCTGATGCTGTAATCACCATACACACACACACACACTTAGCAGCTGGGTGCAACTGAGGTAAACATCTGCTCTGTGAATCACTTCAAACCACAAGGAGTTTTTTCTGACAATAACAAGGAAATGAAGCTCTCTGCTTTGTTTTAATATACAAAGTTAATAGCACTGCACACACTATTGGGGGGGGGGGGGATAGAACTGGTCATTTTAGGTGAAGCTTCTGAACCTGAGATAGCAAGACATCCATTTAACTCAATTTTGAAAAAATGCCCAAGGAAAAAAAAAATCAGTGTGTTTTAGGGAAGACTCTCCTATCATAACCTTCAAACCCCCTTTTCCATAAAAACTGGGTCAAATTCAACAGAACATTACATATGATGATCTATTAAATCTACTTGACCTGTGCATTTAGACTATTTATCTCTGATAAGGGATATATTACATATCAACTGCAGTATTCACAACAGATAACCTGGCAGGGAGCTAAAACTACAGTGCCTAACTATCAGTGTAGTCTTAAGATGGGGTCCTCTGCACAATTAAGAAAACAAGCCCTTATCTCGTATCTCTCAGTTATTCATGGTGACATAAAAATCAGCCTTTTTTCAGTTGGAGTGATCATATGAGTCCTTAGCTCCAACAATCTACCCGATACCTTGAACACATATATTTCAAAATGTGGAAAATAATCTTGCCCGACAAGCTTCTAAAATATATCACCTACAAGAAACTCTAAACATTCACCAAACCAAGTCCTTGTATCAAACACAGGTTTAAAGTGAAAAGGTTAAGATATATCATAACCATACCTATCCTCAGGTAAACCCTTAAGCACTAAAATACCTTCACTATAGCACCCACTTTGAGGTTGAAATTATCAGTATTTCATGACAAGTGCACAGGCTGTACACTCTGTACTCAATCTTATATGACATAACAGCGTGACTGCTATATGGCCCATCCTTATCTGTCTACTATCAAGACCAAGATCTGATCAAGATCAAGACCAAATATAATGGGAGAAAATATGGACCTCTGTATTATAACAGGTGCGTGACTGGAGTGCTACTGACTTGATAGGATTTACTGCTGGTAGCATCAGGAGTCGTGGATTTGGCCCAGAGTTGGGGATGGGGGTGGAGGAAAAAAATAATTAAAAAATATGTCAGCCTCTCTGATAACTGCATCTTTATATTGTCTTCAGATGCAGCATGAAAAGAAATTGGGACTGAAAAGTCTTCACTTTAAAACCAAAGGATTTAGGTCTAATTTGACCTAAGATAAATGTCGTCTTAAATGAATTTCTTTTTTTATTTTTATTTTGCCAAGAGAAATGCGACTTGTGTGTGACAGTGTAATGATCTCATATTACCCTTTCTCAGGACAAACCACGATATTCCCCTATTTACAATCATTTCCTCAATTTCTTTTTTAATTGTGGGGACATTTTTTTACTGTTTACACAAAAAGTTATGACAGTACAAAATCACTTTTTAAAATTTCACGGGACAGAAAAGAAAACATTTAACGTGGCCAAAACCATTTAATCATCCCTGCCTAGTGGACCCCACCTCACACAATGCCTGCCCTGCATCAGCATATGTAACGTCACAATGAATGTCTCTATTAATATCCCAGTCCACCTGTTGATTCCATACACCTTACTACACGATCTCCCACAAGTTAATTTACTACTTCTTTTTGCAAAGGGCTTTCGGTAAACTCACCACCTCTCTGAACTGTACACAATTCAGATGTAAAGGAAGCATCAATTTTACAACCAGGAAGTATTCTACTTTTCTTTTATGGTTGCTTCAAAAATGTGTAAATTAGTAATTGAGAGCGTGTTTACCTCCAAATTTGCTGACACCTAAAAGGACAGCTAGAATGTATTCCATCCAAGTTAAAAAAAAAAAGTCATTATCATGGGGTAGTAATTTTAACAAAAGAAAATGAAGGAAATGGATACAATAGGAGTCACATGTGACATGACCCCACTTCAAAAACTAGGACCTCTAGTCCACCTCACCTGATGCGGTTGGCTGAAGTAGGCTTCAAATTCTCCTTCCTTCACCGTTTCCTTGTTTCCTCCACTTCCAGGTCCGTTAGCTACTGAAACAGAGGAAAAAGATAGAATACATGGGATGGTTTCAAGTATTTATGTATTTCAGGGAGCATCTTCAGAGAATGCTATTGAGACAGACTGGACCAAAGTGACATGCAACAAGAAAAGCTGCAGAATACAAAACAGGCAGAGTTGCATCTTACTGTGACCTATCATCTTGAAATGATTTACTGTATACTTCAAATCCCATGACTATTTTATGCACAGTATGGAAATAAAAGGAAGTCACTATTTTATGTACAGTATGAAAAAGAAAGGAAACATTCTTTTGTCAAATAATTCCCTTCGTCTTTTACTGGAGGGAATCCCCTAAATAACCAGGTCTTCAGATTGGGCCACAGTAAAATTCCCTTGAATTTGGGGAATCCCCTAAATTATCACAAGCTTGAAAACCTGTATAGTATGCTGACGTGAGCATGACTCAATAAACAATACACCCCCATAAGTTACAACTTCAGAGATGGAGGAAAAATGTAACAGTCTATTGCACAATTACAACTATTTATAAAATGTACTCTTTGACTCTTGAGTCCACCACGTTACCATGGAATCGTTTCTTCCTAACCTTATACAGATTTTAAAAATAATTTGGACAAATAGATTTTAACTATTCTGTCTTTCTAAGCTTTTGATTTGAAATGTTGAAGTGGCACATTTTTCTCAGCTATGTGGCTCGTACAAAATTTATGCTGAAATGAACCCAACACTTCCGTAACATTCCTGTACAGTGATTTCAATTAGTCTCAACAAAATTGGACAACAGTGGGGTGTTAATGAGGACTCGGTATACCATGCCTTATTGTATGTAAAACATCAACTACACAATACTGGTAACATATGAATAACATGGGCAGCTTGTTAACAAACAACTTGAGTAATATATGAAACTTAGTCATGCTCCATGACTGCATAAAGAGGATGCTTTGTTTTGCTTTCGCACTGTCAATGTTTTATAGTTCATGAATAAGCAGAAATCTACTGCTTACAGTGAGTTGTTGTGATATGATTCACCATCTGACAAAGTTATGATCATGTCAGAGAGAACAGATCTGATCCAATTATCAACATTTGTTAATCTACAGACAACATTTCTCATAGTAACCCAGCAGTTTTGATAAGGTCTACAAAAATGTTACAGCTCTTTAATTATCTTTTTAGAATATACAACTGGCATGCACATTACTATACAAGGCAGCAAAGCTGTCAAATGTACAGACAAAAAACAGAAAAAAAAGATGCAAAAGAGGTCATTTTGTCAATTTTGATGCAACAATAAATAATGCTTATAATAGCAGTCAGTCAACACTGATTTTTCATTATGCACAACAAGTAACATGGTCATTAACAGAAGCAGATCCAGAAATATTTTTGACAGTATTCTAAAGTATCTTTATTGATCCATCTTCCATTTTGATGGTCTTCCAANTGTGAGACCAATTTAAAGATATCTAATTCACAGCATCCTCCATATTTTACTCTTATCTGCTATCTCTCAAAGAGGATATGAGTATGGCCTAGCAGGCTAGCAATTAAGTCGTTTCTGTCACTGAACCCTGAGAGCAAAACACACACCTGGGTCTTTATCAGGCTTTAAATTAGACCTTAGTCAGTATGTAAGGGACATTTTTCCTTGGGTTGTATGTTGGTGAATTTTTAAGAGTTTGGGTTACAAAATAACAGTGACTTCCTTATCTGTTTCCTCACAATAGTGCTTGCTCAGCAGGTTTTACTCGTGAGCACAATGACATCTAGATATGTAATTTTCTGCTTGCTGTGTTGCTGTCAGTGGCCAAATTAAACTGAATTTTTATTATATGGGGAACATAAACTGTCCATTTGCATTAAGGTAAGACTTCCCAATCTCCTTATGTATCTTGGATACCAAGTAATTGATAGCAATTTGGCTGAGAAATTAAGTCGTTCTGAAAGATCCAACCAAACAGGACTTTTCACTGGGCTTCTGCCTCTAAAATTATGTCTCAGTTTTGCTTGGGAAACCCAACGTGTAATTATCAAACATAACCTAAAACATGCGGTCTCTTAAGATGTCGGCATATTTTATCGATTTTTCCTGGTTTCATTGCTTACCTGCAGACGGCTGGCCTTTCGATCTCTGTTCGTTGGAATACATGGTTTTATGAAAAAGAAAGAAATAAGAAACAACAGCCGATTAGAAGATTTCGGTGTGGAGACAGATGTCGAAATCGAGAATATGAATACGGGATGCGGTGTGTGAGCTGGCAACAAGTGCTCGATAATGAGATCAAATATGGCGACCACCAACCTGATCTACGCTCGCAGACATTACACGAGAATCCAGAGTGATAATCCAAATAGAACAAACAAAGTGTCCTTTCACAGTTCTCAATACAATACTCTTGTACGTGGTACAAGTTCCAAGTTGTGAATCCTTGTGTGAAATGGCAAAATGAAGGACTGAAATCCAGCGAGTTGTGCGTAAATTTCCTCAGCGGAACAATGGCGGCCCTGCATGTGCCTCGCTCCCGCGCCCAGTCACGTGACCCCAGTGACGTCAATCTCCCTATTTGGCAAAGGTTACACATTACTCATAATAGACTTTGTATTGTATTCTTTAAAAAACATGCTGCAGGCTTTTCCGTGTAAGACATACCGAAAGTGGGACAGGATCTACCAAAACTTACTGCATTCCCCCTCTTCTTCTTTGTTTCATTCATAAGCAGACCGTATGTTAAAAGATGGATGCGACAGTTGTGAAAAGACTGCAAAGTTTTCTCCGCACTGATTTGGTGATTAAAAAAACATACACGGATGAAGTTTGGCAAAGGGGACGGGAATTAAGTGGCGGCATCTACGTGAAAGAAAAGTTTATAGCAGACACTAGGCACCCAAACTCAATATAGAGGGTGCATTTCACATGCTGAAAAATTAAATTAAATGAATTCGCAGTTGTATTCAATCTTTTAAAACATACATGTTATAGATCAAAAATCCACGGCTGTCTCAATTTAACATTTTCATTTTATTTTTACCATGCCTATACCATTATGGTAATGGTAACGTATGTCCCGGACCATATATAGTTTTAATCTTTATGTCGCTTTCTGATATATTTTCAGGGGCGGATCCAAGATTATTTGAAGGGGATGTCCGCTGATGACTTTGCGTCATGGCTAATACCATGTAACGTAGGCCTATATGTTCCCCAGAAATATTGTCAAAAAGTTTCGATTCATCTTGCCCATGCAGTAGGTGCAATAGGAAACAAGGTTTTCTGTTTCTGACCTACAAATATATTGTGACTCCATGTGTAGTTTGACAATTCTGATATTATATTTGGACCACGAAAGGGAAATAGTTTATTTTATGTTTATTTTGCTCTCAGTAGGGTGTATTCCTCCTCCCCCCCCCCCCATAGTATTCAGTGACAAGCAAACTAAAGTCACTCAAAAATTAACTGCTCTATACAGAAGATTATTATAATTTTTACAACATTATATTTGTAGGAGATAAATTAAAGAACAAAATCAGTGATGATTGAATTTCCAAAGTGAGTATTAAAGCGTTTTCACAGCTGGTCGTCTTGCATTTGTGACAGTAACGTATGTTCCTTTCTGGGGTTAGGCGAATTATTCCGCATATTATTCATGGTTCCAGGAGGGTAAAACTTTGCTAAAAACTCCTTTGTGTGGGACCCTAAAACAATCAAAGTTTTTAATCTGTGCACTAAATAATTTTAAGAGGATGCCTGTGACCTCATTTGCACCTGTGGACTGAGTTTGGGTTAAGGGCCAATTTTTGTTGACTACTTATCATAAACACGAAAGGCACAGAAAGCATTTTTGTTTACAAAAGAGCATATTTTTATTCTAAACCTTTCTGTAAGTGACGCCTGGAGCTTCAGGGGTAACTTAAAACGGCAAGGGTATGCTATAGTGTAGAGGTTTGTTTCATGTTATCTCAGCTCAGGGTGGTAGATGCGCGCAGAAAGCACATAAGGGTAGATCAAGGAGCGTATCCATTCAGTAATAATAATAATAATAATAATAACAATAATAACATTTCTATGACTGACGATGTAAAAAAAAAAGTGTAATAGCGGCATAAACTCTCCCCCCTTCCCCGGCTCTTAGGATGAACTACGTGTGTGACGGAGACTCATCTAAACGTGAGAGAGAGAGAGAGAGAGATCAGACACGTCACCATAACTCATGCATTTTTACAGTAAAGAAGTAAAAAAAAGAAGAAGAAAGGAGAAAACAAAATTCATCTAAACGTGAGAGAGAGAGGAATATCAGACACTTCACCATAACTCATTTTTACAGTAAAAAAAGAGAAGAAAGAAGAAAACAAAACTGTTTTATCCTCTTTGCAATATTATGGTAGTCAGTGACTTAGAGAGCGACTGTGTAGAGCAATCCGGAACACTGGGCACATAGCATTGTTGATTTTGCATTAATTTTCTTGTCTAACAAAGATACGCTTGGCATTATTGATCCCGCATTGGCTGAGGATGGAGCTCGGCTATTATCGAAATCTGATGCACTGATTTGGCACCATTTTAAAACCTATTCATAGGAGGGGGTGGGGTGGGGGAGGCTACACACACACACACACACGCGCGCGCCCGATTACGGACGTTCCCTCGCCTTCGCACACACACACACACGTGCGCGAACAAAAAATTAAATTGAGTTAATTTTAAAGAACGGTAGATACAATATAGCAATAATCCAAAGTAACGGCAGGCCTAGACAATGACTTAGATAATGAAAGCCTGGAGCAATCCGGAAAACTTCACAGCCATGCGAGCTTTACATTATTTTTCTTGCAAAGATATATTTGGAATTATTGATCCAACACTGCTGGAGATGGAGCCTAACTCTCATTGAAATCGCAACATAGTTTGGGAATGCATTCTGTCACAACTAACACAATTTGATAACGCGAACGCTCTGCAAAGTTTAGACCTCAGTTTGGGGACAAGTTGGCCCTAATCTGTCTCTTCAGTGAGATCTCTGTGATAAAACGCCACTTTTCTCTGACTATTGACCAAACGTTGACCCTCCTTTTCCAACAATGGCAATTACTACGCTGTAACAATTTGGAAATTAAAGATAAATACTATAAGGTTCATATCGCTCACTTTAAAGTTGTGTTTTGTTAGTTTGCCACCCTTCCCAGCTTAATTGCACCGACTTTCGGATTTTGTGTCGAGAATATTAGACGAGCGACAAGATTCTTCGGGGGGGGGGGGGGGGGGGTATATATATTTGGCTAATTTCTGCGACATAAATTCATGGTATCTACCTGTTCAAATATGATCAAAATGGAATATTTGTCCTCAGATAAGTTAATAAAAAAGCTGTTTAGGTACTTAACGTGTGCGTGTGTATAAAATCTTCCGCGAACGTTTACGTACGTTTACTATTTTAGAACGTAAAAAAAATCTTTATTATCTACATAAACATTTACAGTAAATTTTTGTAAGATTTATGTGTCTTGTTTGACCACTCCCAGCTAGTAGACAGCTTTAATAGAGCCATTTCTAAATGTTGTGAAAGTTGCATAAATGTTTAATAAATAAACAGTGCTCTTGGTCCACTATGAATAACAATCCAATAACATTCTGCAGAGAAATTCATTTTATGTGTGCATATCTAACTGGCAGGCTCTATGGAGTAGAGGGGGGTGGGGGAGGAAAAAAAAACTAGGCCTACCTCTAATGGCTGTGCCTATTTTCTGGTATATCAGAAGAACCATAGTTTGACACTGAAATCAATCCATAACTTTAAATGTTATGTGCAAAGTGAAATTGTTCCAAGGTAAATCAAATTCACTTTTGTAATAGAAGATGTTTATCTGTTTTAATATCTCATTGTTAATTCACTCTGAGCCAAAACTGTTCTGTCCTGTCAAGTGTAATTCAGTATGTATTCTCTGAGCTTTGGATGCCAATTTGTTTTATATATATTTGCAATGGTAATCAGTATTAAGGTCTGTAGCTAGCACTTAATAGGGAGATATTCTTCTTCTGAAAGAGCGGACCTATTACCAGTTACTTCAACCAACTTCAGAAATGGCACTGATCTTAGATAAAATTTTCAGCCAAATTGGCTGTTTCCTTTGAACCTCCTACAAAAGGACCTGGGACACCATTATTAATAAGTCTTCAAAAATCAGGAGAAATAATTATATGACTCACACTAAGCAACAATAGGAATTTCTTTGTGCACCCTTCTTATTATTTTCACATTCTATTTCTACATAACAGAATGAGGCTGCCACTGATAAGTATTACTGATCATTCCAAAATGTTCACCCTGTTGTTCAGAGGGAACCAGCAACCCTCCTCCTGTTATCCACATGTCTCTACAGCCTCCTATAATCTTTGAAACTCGGGATGCTTTCTAGTGTGTTTGACCTATATTGCTCCCTAAGTTTCATAGGTCTCTGAAAACATACTCTCTGACCACAGAGTGTGCCATTATAGTCGGTTACAAAATCATTGTATCACTGATACTTTAATTTTTTTTATTATTTTAGAAGCCCCTGATATAAGATGCTGAAAACGCACCTCTTTATTATAAGCATGTCTCTCTCATTATCAGAAAACTCCTAAAATCAGGATGATTTCTAGTTAGGTACATGAGGAAATCACCCGAGTTTCACAGACTACTGGCAATTAGGCCGTCATCAGAATGCCTCTCCTGTTTACTGGATACTTTGACCTTGGAACCTCAGGGTGCAAAGAATGGGTTCAAGCTAGCATTTCAAATCTTGGCTGAAGCCAGATGCAATTTATTTTGGATAATAACCACAAAATGTACGTAATTTTTTTTGCTAGTATATTATTGCTTCACGTCTCAAGATAATTGGTTCCAACGTTTAAGTTCTCTGGAGAAATAAAAGTTGTTGCTATTGTGATATTTATGGTTAGATATAAAAACAAATTTCTCTTAAAATGGTTTGTATTTCTTAAATTCTACAATATATACAAGTTAACTGAGCTGTAAGGTGGGCAACCCAATACAACCCTTTGGCAAGTTCTTGTTAAATAATATATATATATAATACAAATGAATGAATGAGTGAGAAATAAATATCACTGCTGTTAATGATAAATACAAGTTCAAGTAAGATAATGCGTCGATGATTTTATGTTAGAATGCTTGAATTGTCTGCTCTAAGCACAATGTATGATAATGTTTATTTGTATCTAAATGACAATAAATGCATATGAATACTTAAGCAGCTGCAGGCCTCAGATTTTACGTCCTCTTAACACTGTTCAAAACACAGATAATGAAACATGTATTTGGCAAAGCTAATGATACTGTGGCCATTAATTATTGTGGGGGGGAAATATGCACCCACACAGACGAATAATCGACAAAATTAGAAGCTGCAACTTATGAAATCTCAATTGTCATGACTTGATGATTTTACATTAATGAGTCTGCTCCACCTGATTGGAGTTTTTTTTTCAACACGTCTACACTTACAAAACAAAAACACTCTAAAGACTTTGAGGTGGTCCTATCTTGCAGCACAATGCCCTCTTCTGACTGAACACATGGTGAACACAGAATGGCAAATTTTAGTAAAACGCACATACAAGGTTGGTCAAAAAATTGCATCACATTCCACACATGTATAAAATCTTTCATGAGCTAAAATCTTCACAGTGCATTCTGACATTCATGATGTCACTTCTTATTTGATGTCACTTCTTGTTTGATTTCATCTTATTTGACCCTACAGCAGATAAAATGGCATTTCGTATTTAACAACCTGACTGATTTTGCTTTGGCAGTATTTGTTTTTCACCTTCTTTATTAAAATCCCATATTTCTTTGTTAATCACTAACAAAGCTTTAAGAGACTTTTCTGCATGTTCTTTTCCAGTACTTCCTCCAGAATATAGTTTTCTTTTGTCAACGCAAACTTGGTGACATTAATTCAACTGCTAAGTCTCAGTTTATCACATGTTTTCTTCTATCCTCAGATCCTCCGCTTCAACAGTATCAGTGTCAAGTTTTGGGAGTGCCAGAAGTTGTGAAGTCCAGGTCTGTGTTTTCCTCAGCTGATGGTACCACATGCTATTCTAACTCAATGCAATGAAATGAGAAATCTGAAATAAATAAAAAAATCCAAATTAGTTCACTCATAATTTAAGATATCCTGGAATATACTTATAAAAAAAAAATTACCAAAACAGAGAAGGAACCATATGGTTTTCCATTTCAACATGTCACAAGTATCTTAACAGTTAATGAAAAGCAATAATCAGAAATTGTTTATCCTGACCACAAGAACAAGTGAAAAAACACAGCCAAAGTAAAAAAAAAAAAAAAAAAAACTGTATCATTAGGATGACCCATATTTTCATCAAAATTCCAAACGTACTTTTGGAATAATCTTCTGAGATCAGTGTGTGGTGAACCAGGATACTGCTATAGGTGGTGGTTAGCTGGAGGGCGGCGTCCATGCCTTCCAGATTTCTCTTTCTTTTCTGAAGAGAAAATGAGAAATTTCAGTACTTTTTCAAAGTGAAAAGTGATGCAATCTTGAACTAAAGCAGAGCAGGGAACTCTACTAATTTACCCATATTTTACATATAATTAAAGATGGACTCCTTTTGCTAACAGATGTTATTCTATTGTTAACAAGACACAACACAGAAGAACTTTGCATTTTGAGCTCTGTCATGTTTAAAACTCTGCTTAAGCTGTATTTTCACTTTTTCCTTGAACCCTTGTTAACTGCTTTCATCTCTAGTTAAGTGTATGTCTAGCACCAGTCTTCTTAAGTGCCAATATTCCAAACTAATCTTAATAGGTATTAGGATTATGCTTGTCTTGCAATGCCACCTATAGTCATGGATTTTCACTCACCTGTATATTGTCCAGATCTTATAGTACATTCCCTTGGTCCTGCACATGCCCTAAGCCTATTTAATGTCTTGTGGTATTGTTGTAGTGTCCAGTATTCTAAATCATGTACAGCATTTCTTAGCTGAAATAGTGACATATGATAAGTTTATGTAAAGATAACACAAACCCAAATATCTTTTTTATATATATTGGCTTAATATTTTTGGGGTTTGACAGATGTTGTAATACCAGATGTATTTTGAAATATGTTTATTTATGAATTCAATTGATACATAAGATTAGTTGAAATAAAACATTTCATAAAAAGAATGAATATTTCTAAGGTGAAATAGTTAAATCATTCTTTTAAATGTTTAAATTATAATTATGTGATGGTAAAAAAAAAATGTAACATGAAACAACAAGGTCAACTGTCTTATCAACATGTAATTATGCTTTAGTCTATGAGTTCTACCATTTAAATATCTATGTATTATTTTTAAATGTCAGATTTTATTTCGATGCTCTTACCTGATAAGGGTCTCTATTGAAGTCATAATAGCTGATAAACCCTGTTATAAATTCACAATAAAGGAAATTGTGAGAATCATTGATGGTCCGTATACACCAGTATGTGTTATTGTTGGAGTTTGGGCAGAAACAGAATGGACCCACTGAAAATAGAAAAATGTAAAATTTTAAGCACCCAGTGAAAGTATTTACATCATTCTCTAGCTATATATCAACAAAGTTTATACTTATGAAACAAAACAAAATCATGTTTTTATTTTTGAAAAAGCTAGGTTATCTGAAAGATGCTGGAGTGATTCAAGTTTGTTTTGATTGAAAATGAACCAATCAAACTTATTTTTAAAACTTGAGATGCATTTTAGCCCTAAGAACCTTTCTTGCAAGTCTGAGAATAACAGGTAACAATTAATGTTATCCTTTTTATCAGGAAATGCACACTTAAAGTGCCGTCAACACCAACAACAGATACAGGCGATGGCTATATACATCCAGACAAAGTGTCTTTTCACGAAAATTCTGTTTAAAAAATGATAAAAATTTCCTGGAATACTCACGGTTCCACAGTGGAGGGGTCTGCCAGTGGTCGTTGTCATGGGTGAAACACTTCATTGAAAACTGGTGACAGTCCCTCGTGACGTCCTTGTTCTTGCGCTTTCTGTGCCTTTTATTGTTTTTGCGATTTTTGCGTCTTTCTTTTTTTGGTTTTCTAGATGGCCTGAAGTTATTAGGGTTAAAAATTTGGTCAATATGGTGGTATGAATAAAACAAAAATAAAAGAATTTTTTGAATCAATGATTTTTTCCCCCTGTCAAAATTTGAGGATAATGTTAATACAAGACACCACTCAGGCGAATATATTGCTCTTGTTTCAAGCATTCCCTAAAAAGGATGAACTTTTAATATTAATTCATACCCTTCAATTTTGCACAAAATACATAGCTTAAGTATATTCCATCATGTATAATAGTAACTGACCTAGGCACCACTGTATTTTCAACAATATCGCCTACGGATTCATTCAGGCTTGCATCTTCACAAACGCAGTCCTCGCCCTTGCCAATAACAACAGCTGATGAAGTTGGAGGCACATCAGTTGTGTAGATGTGGTTCTGGGGAATACTGTAGTCTTTGTCCGCACTGGTTTCAGGGAATGCTGGGAAAGTTTCTGAGGTGGTGGGGATCCGGCCCCCTCTTTTGTTGCTATTGGTTACACCAAATGCAGGAGGAGCTTCTGATGGTTTTCCAATTCTGAGGTGCTCTCTGATTTCCTGGGAATCAATTAATAAGACATGACTTAACTTTTTGCTCCAAATATTACTTTTCGTACTCAATAAATGCTACCTTGACCTTAGAATTTTTCATACTGAAAATGGAAATTTCAAACATTGCAGATTGACCAATTCTACATACATTCTTCTGTTGAATTAAAATAAATAAATAAATAGAAATTTGTACTTCATTACCTTCAGCATGTTTATTTTCTCCTTATAATGCTCTATCAGTTTATTGACCTCGTCCTTGTGTATCTTCCACAGTTGTTTACTGGAGTAGATGGAGCGGTCACAGGCCACTGTGTTGTTAGAACCAACAGTGCACAGTGTTCTGTAGTTCAGTGATCCTGTATGAAGAATAACATATTGTTACTAAAACCAGAGAGAGAGAAGGAAGGGAGATAAGAGACATCTTTTCATTTAACATACTTATAACATACTTATAATTTTTTAAAACAGAACTTTATGTTGGCGATCTTGAAACTTCATATTGGTGATATTAAAACTTCCTTTCTTCTTACCCTCTGGAGTATCAGACTGCAAACCAAACTTCCAATGATCATGCTTTCTCCTCCTATTGGCCCCACGTTTCTGGACGTAGTGAGTGACCACCGTCTCCAGCGTGGTAATGGCGTGGTCAGCAGCCATCTGATGGTCAACTTCCTCCAATTCATTATCATCTATTGACCGACCAGAACGGTTCTTGATGAACTTGGTGCCAGTTAACATGGAAGCTATGGAGTGTAATAAATGATTAAAATTAATAGGGAAATATTTTTTGATATAATTTTAATAGCACTCTGCCCACTGGATCTCAGGATACCATAGATAAATTGAACTTTTAATCGAAACTAAGGTGAAAAATTACAATGAACTTCTGTAAAAACTTGTACTCCCTAATACCCTTCAATTTTCAAATGTCATCCTATTCAAATATATCATTTCGTTTTTTTAAGCTATAAACTCTAACTTGAAAAGCTGCTTGGAAGGTAAACTTACGCTGATTAACAAAATTCTTCAGGAACTGCTTTTGATTTCTTCTCTCATCTTTCCTCATTTTCTTGGGAGGGCAGACGCACTTAGCGCGTTTTTCTTTGCTCACCACGTCTGACAGACGACACTTGGTTTTCCTCCATCTCCCATCAGGAAGCTGAGTGCACACCCATTTCTAAAAAAAGTTTTATTCATTAATTAATTTATTTATTTATTTATTCTTTCACACTATCATTTATTTAACTATTCACTTAATTTGGTGCTGGGTACTGAAACATTTTGCAATGATTAAGACCCAAATTATAAATATATATATATAACTTATCAAATAATACCTTTTATTATACTTTTTGTTATAAAAAAGTACAAAGAGTATAATATAAAGAAGCAAAAGATAAAAAGATCCTCTACAAACCTGCTTTGGTTTACATGGGGCTTTAAAAGCCGGGTCCCGGCACTCCTTGGCAAGACGTGCCTCTTTCTTCAGCCCAGGAACACTGTGGTACTCTATCTGTTCGCGAATCTTCACATTCTTCCCATTGATTTTCCTGAAATATGAGAGAAAAAAAGGAAAAATCATATTTTTATTCATTCATGTGTTTGTAAAAAAAGTTCATTTTGTTTCACCTTCGTACAATGTAACTGTTTATGTTGCAGTGCATAGATTATTTCTGCCCATTGTGCTACTGTTTTCATCTTTTCCAAACTTTATCTTAGCTAGGACTGAGTTGGACCGACCCAGCTAGTACAATGTGTGAATCTGAATGTGGTCTCAAATGTTTTGTGTTTGTGTGTGTGTGTGAGAGTGAAGTATTTAACATCTCTTAACAACTTCCAAACTTAAACAATTAACTAAGATGTTCTGCAATGAAAAAAAAAATTAAAGTCGTGGAGAAATTAAGAGCAACCTACCCTCTCTCTATCAATACAGTGTCTCTCCAATGAGGTGAAAAGTTTTCAGATCCTTCATTTTTGGACAGAAGCAGTTTATAGAATGGCTTCCCATCAATGTGGTCTGGAATGTTAATACCTGCCATCTCTAACACTGTAGGTGCTATGTCAACATTGGTTAAAATTTCATTCATGCTGAAAACAAAAAAATTGATAAAAATTATATGAGAGTTGAAATAACAGGTTAAATGAAGTTAAAGAAAGACAACATCTATCAAACTCAGGTCCTGTTATACACACTGACACCTTTGTTATGTCCAAAAACTTTAAAACTTTTCTCTGATGCTACCCTTATCCCTAATTATCAATTCTACTACCTCTTACACAGATAAACTCTCTAATAACCAATGAAATGCAAGGTGTCCCATTCTTACCACATCGCCAGTTTTATATAGGAAAGTGTATGGGAGGAAAATTTCAAGCTTAACTATAAAACGCTCTTAAAAATTAACTATTTTAAATATGCAACTTTTTGGCCTCAATTTATTAGTTTTTGGCGCATTTCTTCACAATAAATTTAAAAAAAAAAACAAAATTTGAGAGGGTCATGTTCCAATGCCCCTGTGTTATTTTTCTGATTCTTACAGAGACTGGTACTTAAATCCCTGATCCTCTCACCCTGAGAGAGGCCCCAATAACCTTTGAAATTCAGGAAGTTCCATCCATACTCACCTCATGCCACCTTCAATCCCTGGCCCTCTCACATAGAAGGGTACCCTGGTGTCAAAGTCATACGGCATTGCCTTCCCTTTCAGCAGCCCGTACTGCCCCAAATGGTAGCCATGGTCAGATGTGTAGATTATGTATGTGTTGTCCAGTTCTCCCAAATTCTTCAACTCTGTATATACCTGATACAACAAGAAATGTGCACCTGAATATATACGTTTTTTCAATTGGATAAGTGTTTATGCCTTTTTCAAGAGGGGAAATTAATGGTGAAATTGTTTTTTTGTCCTCAGAACTTGCAGTGACCAAAAAGATAAGAAAGGCAGATGGAAAAAACAGTCAGCAAGTCTGTCAACTGACAGAAAGACAGGGAAACACAAAAAGACAGACAGACAAAAAATCTTACTTTTTCCACAGCATCATCCACAGACTGTAATGTCTGCAATCTCTTCCTCATCAGTATATCTGTGAAGGCAATGTGGATGGGCTCCATCTTCCCTGTGTACTGCAGGATCCATTGTTTGTCTGGGTTTGGTGCATAGTTCCAGCTAGGGGTCCTGAAAAGGGCAGTTACATGGATTGAATAAAATTACACATGGCTAAATAATAGGATGAAAAAACCATGCCATTTACCTGAGTTTAACTTAATTGATAAAATTGAGTGTAACTGAATAGATCATACTTGGATGAATAACAGTACAAGAAAAAAAAAAAAAACATGCCACTTGAGTTTATTAATTAAGTTCACTATTTTCCTTCTTTATTATCATTCTGTTTCTTTCTCCCACAATTGGTTACAGAAACTACTAAAAGTGAGAATGCTGTAATTATGCCATGGACATATCATAAAAGGTAAAGGTATTTTCTCCTAAGTTTTACCTATGAGCTGTGACATTTTCAAACAAATGTTGATACTGAGGGGCTGCATCTTCTGGTCCATGGGGGGCCGGCATGCTCAATACCATGGCAACAGGTCTGTAAACAAAACAAACAGACTTGGTAAATTGATCACAATATCAAATATCTCTTGAACAAAACAACATATTATAATGGTAAGAACAGTGTACATTTAACAGTAAGAAGTCTTTAAAAGCATGCTAGTATTGAACATGTACATGGTCCTTTTTTCAAATATTTCAAATGCACATCTGGAAATTCAACAGTTCTTACTAGCCTTAATCTTAATTTTTAATTTTTAGACAAAAATTAAAGTAATATGTATAACTATGTCTTACCTATTTGGAAAATATCTTTTGGACTGCTTGAGGAATGTTACACTGTCATTTGCAATAAGATCTGTGAAATAATCCTTGTAATAATCATTTTCATGGCGAATTTTCTGTCCGTTGAAGTTGATCATATAGTTGTAGAACCTGTAGTTGAAAAATCAGTTTAAAACATGAACAATTGAATAAATAAATAAATAAATAAATAAATAAATAAATAAATAAATAAAATGAATGTTTGTTCTAAAAGGCATAAATCCAAGTAATCAAGAAAGAAAATTGAACTTATCATTAACAAAAGACAGAAATGGCCATAAAAGTTTTTATATTAGCACTTTTGAAATAATACAATCTGACACATTAATTTTCTATCATAAAAAATACATCAATGAATAAAGTTATGCGACTAAACCCAACAAAACTCCCATTAAATGACTAGACAGTGTGCAACAGCATGTAATAAAATAAGTCATAAATCAGACTAAAAATCAAGTACTTCATGATTATTTAAAAAAGGGAACATAAATCAACTGAACACAATTCACAACTGTTCTTAGAGATACCCGCAACAAACCAAAAGAACTTTTTAAACATAGGCTGCAATGAGGCTGATTACATAAATCTTGATACCACGGCAACAGCAAATATTTATTAAGATGGAAACAAGTTCTTCATAAATGTGTTTGTTGAAGATAAATATGGGAGGGAGTGTTAGGTGGTGGAATGGGAGTGAAATATGAGGTAATGTTAATTCATTTCAAGAGAGAGAGAGAGAGAGAGAGACAGAGATTATCAAATTAGAATCAAAAATTAAACAGAAATATAACTGAATGAAAAACTAACCTAAACAGCTAAAAAAATGAAGAATGTTATTCAAAAATAATGCCCAGATGTAGGATTCCATTAAAATATTTCAACTCTATGCAAATAAATAGAGTGAACATATCAGCTAAAATAAAATGAAATACAACTGAAGACAATCACATACCTGGAGTTCCTGATAAGACCGACCCATTCCCTCCAACCTGGTGGGATGTATGTACCATTGTATTCATTGAGATACTTGCCAAAGTAACCTGGGGAAAAGAGAAGAAAAATGGTTACATTTCAGCCATGATTCAACACTTTGTGACCTCACCTTGCTCTGTATTGTTTTATCTTAATACTGTCTGTATCTCTTCCGTAAAAAATACTTTTTTTAAACTAAGTTCAGGAAATGACCACAAATTGATCTTATTCCTGAATTTCTACATTGTTTCACTTAACCCCCTTTTATTCACCACTGGCTTTTTTCACAATGTAAAAAAAGTTCTAAAAATTGCAAAATCCTAGACCTACAAGTGACCAAGAATATATATAAATATAACATGCTGTGAAAGGCACATGTAAAAAACAGCAGTGACAGCAATATTAAACCCCACTTTTTGCCCAAGCCGTTATTCTCAATATTGGAGAGATGAAAGAAGATTAAAAAGGGCAACCCAGACAAAAGGCGGTCTTCACTTTTGTTCACAGGGTTAAGGGCATGGGAAAAAGTGAGCAAGTAGCTTCACTTCATGGACCACTGGTGAACAGGGTTCATGAGATAGTTACGCTGTTAAGACCTAGTGATACATCAGTTTCGCTACCATAATTGTGAATATTACAAACACTTGACAAAAGATTCGAGAATGTTCATCTTGACTCACACAAAGAGACATCAAATTGTATCTTTAAAAAGACATCAATTTGTACCTAACTAGAAAATAATCTGAGCTGTAGAACATTTTTTTTAATACGACTTATGTTATAATGCACATTTCTGGTTCTTTGGTGGTGAAGTCATAATTCTTGAAATAAAAAATATATCGCATGAAAAAATATTTTGATAAAGCAGGAAACTAGGACTGATATTTATTTTGGGAGGAGGGGGGTCAGAAGGAGGAAGATAAATATCCCCCAAGATGGCAACAGTATCGTTTATGGCTTACTTAAAAAGAGTTGTGACATTTTTTGGCAGTTGCTGAAGAGAAAAAAAAAGACACTAATGTATTTATATTACAAGCCTTTCATGCCTGTAGCCACCTTCCTTATGGCCAATATGGCAAACAGTTCTGGGTGCATCAAGTGTATTTCCTCTTTTTTAAAACTATTCGAGACTACATAATGCCTGTTAATTATGATTTGCATACACATTATTGTGTTGTCTGAGTTCCAACACTTACAATTTCTAACTTACATCATAGCAACAGCACAAACAAAACAGCTCGAACAGTTTTCCACTAATTTTGATGAATTTTTCAGGAGGAAAATCATAACATTCCAGATAAATCAGTAGTTGTCCAATTACATGAAATTTGCGTCATTTATACAAGGAATACACTGCCAATATTCAAGACCAATATTCACTTTATCTAAGTGGATTACTTTGGATTTATCTTGATATAAAGTACACCAAACTTTTAGCTTAAATGTTCAACCTAATATTTTTAGGTGAAACAGGCTACGGGTATTTAGGAAGAGCTGTAGAATGTGAAAGGATACAGGCAGACATTATATGCTTTCAGATGTAAACTTTTCTCCCTTGTTACTGTCATTAAAAATAACATGGTTTTTTCCCCTCTCAAATAATGACAAAGGTGGAAAAGGAGGTAAAACATTTGCTGAAGTTGGTGATCTTTTTTTTTCCAAGTGAGGAAAAAGTTAAATAAATTGATGCAAAAACTTTAAATTAGAACTTCAAAGATTCCAAATTAAATCCCTCTTGATAATGACTAACATTCTCTAAGTAACCTTAAAGACATTCAATACATTCTATTTTCTGTTTAAATTTTTTTGTTGGGCAAGATCCGTTTAGGGACAAGCTAGCTAGTCTTTCATCTGTGGTAAAAACTGTAGAAAGTTGCTTTTCCTTTTTTTTGCGGTTTGAGAAAAAAAAAGGACTGAGAATGCCTGTAGGTGGCAATAGCTTTCGTTAACAGATGTGCACAGAGATAATTGTTTTCATAATCACACAAACGTCCCCTGTTAAACTTGTTATTTCATCCCAGCTGTTCAATGCCAGCCAATCACACGCTATGTTTTTTATCTGGTAATGTCGAGACTGACGCCATTAACCCCTCAGTCTTGAATTTAATATTTTCTTATGTCAGTTACAAAAAAAAGGCTTGATGTTTGATGGAAGTTGGATCTCAAATAAAATATTTTTGTCAATTCAAGCATTTTGTTAAAAAAAAATTAAAAATAAAAATCTCAAAAAGAGGCACCAAATATTTGCAGAATGACAGTGGCTTCTCAGATCTGAAGTAATTATAGCATTTGGTACAGATGTAAAAATTGCTCATAAAATAAGATTGCATTTATTCAGATGAGTTGCATCCTAAAGCATCAATTTTACAAGAAGAAAAGTCCTTAAGTTTATACATACTGGTCCAACTTTATTGATCCCAATCAAAAAAAAAAAAAAAAAAAACTTCCACAACCATGTGAGACCTAAGAAAAGTTTGAAATACAGAAAAAAATGTTTATGTCACGAAATACTATCCCCCAAGGCATAAACAAATTCCCCAGTACAAATAGTTCACTTTTTTGTAAGATCCCAAAAGATTCAAGCTGCTTTTATGAGGATAATGGCAGGCAAAGTTCAATATTTATCCTACCGTAATTATCCAGTAAATTTGAACAAATTCAACACCCCCTCAAAATTAATAAAGAAAGAAAAAACAATAAAGTAAATAGTGAAAAATAAATGAAATAAAAAAACATTTTTGGTAGTAGCTCTAAAAGATGTTCTAAAATGCCAAATTGGTTCAATTATATCAGTGACAATTTTTTCAACCTTGAATTAAGTAAAAATCAAAAATGACATCAACTTTGCCTAAATTTCAAGGCCAACTTCTGTCTCCATTAAAAGGACTTGCTTACAACCAGTTTGAAAAAAGATTTGAAGTGCATGCTTCCTGAGAAACATAAATAAACCAAAGGAAATTGATTAATATCATTACCCGCGCCCCCCCTCCCCCCCCCTGTTCTTCTCCCCTGTTCCCCTCAGGCCCCGGTAAGTGATGATTGACAGCCCTTTGTCCCCTAATCCCTTCGTTGTCATGCGTAACACGCACTTGTATCTCGTAGAGCAGGTGGTTCGAGGAAGGCACTTCAGTTCAGTTTTTGTTATGCTTTTTTTTTTGAAGGTGCATTCAAAATAGTTTGTTTAAATCAAACGTGTCTCATTACACAGGGGATTGGTTTTGCAAAAAAATTTAGAAAACTGAAAGTTTTATTTTGAAACTTAACATTTTAGTATAACTCTTCAAATTTTAATTTTTAATTTCTTAAAAGATCCAAATTTTAGTGTAAGCCCCTTTTGTCATTTTTTTTTAATTGAAAAGGGCAAAAAATCTTCATAGTACATTGGTCCCTTGGTGATTTTTCGTTGTGGCAATATTGACTAAAGAATAGCCATTTCTAGCTTACGTCAGTCCTGACCAAAAAAAAAAACTTGAAATACTGTTTTACTATCAACACTATTCATAAAAGAAAAGACATTAAATCTTATGGTTCTTATTATGTGTCATAAAAGCTGCCTTAATACTCTACAGGACCCATGAAAAAAATCCTCACATAAAAGACTGAATACAACAGCTTAAATTGAGGCTTAAATTGGACTTTGGCTCAGCATTATTGGCTCTTGAGAAAATAGAGTATAAAAACTGCCAGAGAAAAGGTCCAACAAATTGAGCACTTCAGATTTCATTAAAATCTAAATGGGAGGCCGTCTTCCTTCCTTTCTTTCTTTTCATTTTTTTAGGTTGAATAAAATTGACACTGACATTATAATCCACAAAAGTTCACCCTCGAGTGGCTTTATATCTTGATGAGAAAATGATGAAAAAATAATAAATAAAGAATCAGAGGTAATGGATATTTAAAATATGACAAACAAGATAATCCCTGAAATTAAATTTTTTTACAGAGCATGAAGGGCCATGAGAACATGTCCCAGTAAATACACCACCAGTCTTGGATTAGAGTGTCTTGGAAGACCTGCCATCTGGTGGGAGAATTTTACTGATGTTCTTGGCTGGTAGATTATTTGATCAATGTTTAAATTCCTATGATAATGGAATACCTAACATGGAGTAATTCCGATTATTGTCCATATAATCATTATCGAAAGTGACTCAATCTTAATGACTTATTAAGTCTTCATAATTAATTTGTAGACATGATGCATTCCTTCCATAATTCTACCTCTATAATGATAATCACTTCATTGACGCAATAATGAGTAATCAGATTAAAGCCACTGCCAGTTTCTATTAATTGAAATCATTATCTGCAAACAAATATTAACATTTCATATATATAGACCTTCTATGTACATATCTCAATGTAAAATCCCTATACTTTTCGAATGCAAGGAGATAAAATATTTTCCAACTGACACTATTATTTTTAAGCAAATTATATATTCAGTACATCTCCTACAGATTTTATATGTTATACTTTCAATTAGGTATCAATTTTCAACAATATATTAAGATTATGTCTGTACTTCATTTCAAAAGGAAATTTTTACTGATGGGCCACTGGTACCCATTTTTAAAAGGTCATCTGGTAAAATGCTTCATTTATTAATTCATTTATGTTTTTATTTGTCTATTTACTAGTACTTATTAATTTTTTTCAATTTCATTTTTAGGGCATGTGTTTCCAAAATAAGTGCAAACCAACAGGCACAATCAATTCTGCCCTGGAGAAGAACATGAACGATGAACTAGGTGTTTTAAGACACCTCTGGGATTTTAGCGATAATTTACATCACTTCATCTTCCTACTGTGTTAATTGCACTTTTGTGTGACTTGCACACTTCATTTAATCCCAGTTTTTATCAGCTCTAACTTAAATCATTTTCGGTTTTAAATAAGACTTCCAGACAGAGAAAGACATTTTGACCATTACTCCTTACAAAGACAATCTCCAAGATGATGACTTAAATATAGCATTAATTGCTTGTTCTCATCACTTTAAATTTAGTTGTTCAGTGCTAGATATGACCTCTAGACAGCCAAAGCCCTTGAGCCGATGTGGACATTTTTTTTTAAAGTTCAGCCTCTTTATCTTGCCCTTTTAAGATTACCTCCTAGATGCCTATTTATGTTTGTCCTTAGTCACGTTTCCAGTAACATTATATCTTAGATGAGAGAGTGATTACAATTTCACAATCAACAGAAATCTATCCATAAGCATAAGCTTTATATAAATGGGAAACCAAAAGATAAGACTGGCTTTTTCTGGTGAGAAATTGTAACTGCACAATCTCATCTTGTAACAACATGGTGTTTGTTGGTTGTCTTTTCACCATACTTGGACTGAAATCAGTTTAAGTTAAAATTGGTAGAAACTGATCATTCTATAACCACATTTGGACATTCAATGGTTTTAAGTTAAAACTGAAGAGAACAGGTCTTCGGCAGAAGGTGCAATGGATACAGATAAGTCCTGAAAAGGGCAGCCGAAAAACCACCTGCTATATTTGCTTAAGCTGCATAGCAAATAGGGAAAATAGAGTAAGAATTGTATTGTCAAAAGTAATCAACTTCAGTCAGTCAGATAAAGTCAAAACATTCAGAAGGCGGTAAGAGACACCAATGATTCCTATTCTAGGTCAAAAATAGGAGACGGACACCAACCCAAGTTTAACTGTTCATAAAATCGCAGGCATGTAAAATGTGTATGTTGGCATTTGTTAAACTGGCCATCAATCCATGCAACGACAAGGAAATAATAGATATTCCCAAGCCACCATTTGTCACCCTGACAGCTAGGAAAATTATTACAAAAGATTCGAATCACCTGACAAGAAAAGGCATTTATTTTTCTGATGGAGTTATTCAAGTTCAAGTTTGCTTTTATTTTTTCAAATCTAGGACTGCATCCTGTTTTTGAATTTTCAGTTTCTTAATTATTACCAATTTGAAAAGGAGTCAATATCATTTAATAAAAACAGAAAGATGAATTTGAAGGAGAAAAAAAATTTCAGACAAAAGACAACCCTGTACCAAATATACAAAACCAAATGATGTTATACTGATATGATCGACTCATCTTTTCAATGGGGAAATTTGTTAATTGAGCTGATGCTGTATTTTAAGTCATACATTCATAAAATTTGCCCATTCCTATTAAGTGGTAGTAACAAAATTGAAAAGCAGGCTACCCAATAGTTATATTCAATAAAGTAAAAGCACCACAAATGCTATTTAGAAATATTTTAAAACAATTCTTAAACTGAAATTTAACTCACCTGTCCTATATCCCGCATTACTTAGGTACGTTGCAAAATTCCGTGTCTCGTGCGTCTGCTGCCACTGAATCGAAGAGCAGTTGTCGTTGTTTGTGTACACGTTATGGTTATGGGGATACATTCCCGTAAGAAATGAACTCCGCGACGGACAACACATTGGTGTAGTCACAAAGGCATTGTTGAATGTGGCGCCACCTTTGCCCATGATTTTCATGGTCTTTGGCATGAAGTCCATGGAACCGAGTTCCTTGTCCTGGTCGTCTGTCATGATAATCACAATATTTGGCTTGTCTGACTTTTTTCTGTGGTTTCTTCTTGAATTGAACCTGTCTTCTGTGACAAGCTCATCGTTTTGATTCCTGTACATATCACGGGCACGTGCTCGCTTGCCACGCGCATCAGAACTGGTGGCGAAAATTACAAGTATCAGTGTCAGAGCTGTGGCGAAGTGAAATATTGAAAAATGCATGGCAACAGGGTGAATATGACTCCTTGATGACGACCTTGACTTGGTGACCTTAGTCAAATGACCTTGACCTGCAGATGTAATGGTTAGTAATGGTTAAGGTGATCCAGCTACTTACTTCACCAACGTGACATCTGAAATGATAACAAAAATCTAATCAAACATCAGTAATACATACGTAGCAAAACTAAGCTCTTTAACAACTCAGAGCTCACAAAACAAAATCACGCTGTCACAATTTTAAGGATATCTTTACAGTGACTGACACTTCTTATAAAAGAACTTCAATCTTAAAATCTCTCACGGGTCAAATTTTTGACTCTCCAACATTCTCTTATTGTTTAGATAATCCAATTGCACCGAGCTCGCATTTCCATTTGTGGATCTAAGGACAAGAAATAAAACCTATCATCTACGGAATCATTTTTGGACATGTTTTTATACACCAGGACATAACAGTAACTTTATATCGTACAATCTCATCAGATCAAAGAAATATAATATCCTCACCCATTTTGTCTCTTTAACTTTACAATGAAGTAAACATCAGAATATAACGTCTAATGCTGATTTTATGAATTGAAAAACATGGAAAAGGAAAAATCTTAAATTTCCAGCATTTTATGCGACACTTATATTTGTTATTAAAGCTACATTTCCTTATTTTTAACCCGAATACTGTCTATGGCAATTCTAATTCAGCTCAGACAGAGAGAGAGAGAGAGAGAGAGAGAAATCAGACCCATCGTATATTTTCAGACTTCTAGTGATCAGATTACAGAGCAACACTTAAACTACCTCGTGCAAAACTAACCAAAATGCATCATAAATCAGACCAACAAAACTACACAAGTTGGACCTACTTCCGTTCCAACCCTGTCCTTGTGTGAACTACACTCATGCTAAAATATTATTTGTACACTTTTGATACACCATGTTTTACCAAATATTCAACCAAAACGATCCACTGTTTTTCAGGCCTCCTGGGGTATCATATTGAGTTCCATCACTATTATATATTACCTAATTTGAACTTATTCACATTCAAAGCACAATATACCAAATGACCTGAGAATACATGTTCATCGATTCCCTGGAAAGTTCCTAAATTTCCCAGCAGACGGTGATCAGTTACAGTGAGTGATTTCCTTGAAAAGAGATACACTGCACAAACTGATTACTCATTTCGTTTTCTGGGCAATTTTTTTTCCCTTGCCCTGAGTATCACATGTCATTAGAAGCACTCCTCTTTAATCTACATGCCACTACAGTTAACAGTGATCACACAACAGAGATGATTTGACAGTGACCCAGGAAACTCGGGGCATTTTGCTTTATTTATTTTTTTTTCTAATGGGCTATCAAAATAAGATTAACGCAAATAGAAAAATGGGAGTACATCTGTCTGATACAAATATTTTTAATGCAGAGAAAGTTTTACAACAGTTCAAAGATTATTCTTTAAAAAGATGAGGCAAATTGTCCTAACTTTCAATTTCTAGCATGTGTGGTAACAATATATTTACTGCCAAGGGATTTTTACACCAAAATTCAAACATTATTCTTAAAATTTGCAAGGTTTCCTATACTTCCAATTTCCTAGTTTGTACTTCACTGTCTTTCAACTGCCACTGAGTTTACAATTAACCTTGCACTCACAGGCAAGAACAGTTCCTACACAAATATGATCTTTAATTTCCTTCTTTTTTCTGCTCTAAGGTAGTTTTTTTTAATCAAAGGCTTTCAAACATGGCTTCCACATTAACTTTCTTCTTCATTTCCTTTCTTAGGACTTCTCATGAGCAACATGCCATCAGCACTTATAATTAAACATGACTTTTTCATCTTCTTAGTATAGACATCCTTAATTCATTCCTTTAATTTTCTAAGATCTTTCCTTAACAGGAGTTGTTTTCAAACTAAAGGGCAGCAATTTTACACAACTTTTACATTAAACCACTTGACGCACTTAATCTTTCGGTTAAATTTGGTTAATTTTAGCTTCATGTCATTTGGAACCAATTGTTGTTATAACAGTTAGACACACACAATAAAATGGAATGTATTCTAGGCTAATACCAGTCAAGCAAATTAAAGCCAAATGCTATAATACACATTTGAATTTGGCTGAGAAGTAGAATAAGCATCCCATATTTTTTTTTAAAAATACTATTTATTTCATTATTTGAGTAAGAATTTTTATCTTGACTCAAACCATCCAGCAGTTTGACCAAAAGAAAGCTTATCATAGATTTCTGATAACTTATTACATTCTAGGCCATGTTTTCAGCAATAACTCAAATGACATCTTCATTTTTGGGTGTTAATTGTTGGTCCTCATATAATCTGCATGGTATTATTAGACATTTCATTGATAATATATGACATACACATTGATTCTTATACCTATTTCTGGACTAAAACAGACGTTTATTTAAAATTATGTTTACCTTTCCTATCTAAGTTGGTGATCATATCCTTAATTTGATTTATTTTTTTGCATCTTGCATTTTATCTTCAATTTCTGATCTCCTATTTATTGGACAATTCAAATCAGACTCTTTGGGTGGACTTTCAATCCTCATCAGAAAAATCACCGAATTATTCAAGGCTCCATTGCCTGCACATGCAATAATACAATTTCATAGAATCCCCTTTTACTAACTAAAGGAAATGCTTTTCCTAGTTTAACATCTAAGTTCTACCCAAGAAAGAAACAGCGGGACACAGAGACACACACAAATAGAAACAAAAAGCTGTACTTTATTCCGAGCTCTAGCAAATGAAATGCCGTCAGATCAGAACATGTGGGTACGGAGATAAGGCAAATCTAGAATGTTGTGCTAATTGAAAATAAATTCCCACAGGTCTGTATTGGCCTCATCACTCAGAAAGACGCAGCAGGATGGTGTTTCTAACTTGCGTGGGATGTTACTGCCATCTTGTTAAGTTTCACTGTGCTAAGAATACTGGAGAAGAAATGGTTTTCATGGGATTTACCTGCCGAAATGGATTTTTCTGGGGAAATAAGCAATTTTCTTTACTCACGAATCATTTATGTATCCCGACCCCCTCTGCATTTTGAATTGACCTTTTATTAATTATTTAAAGGTTGATTTAGTTTAAAATGACTGGCCAGTCAATGTAACCAGCGACCATTGCCCTACGAGTTCCAATGGAAAAATTATTTTAGGGGTTAAATCTTCATTAAGGCATATGTTAAGTTTTATAATAAGCTGTGGATCGCAAAAATAAGCAATTGGGAGTAACCCATAACCCATGGAGTGTACTTTTAATGTATAAACACTGGCAAGTCTAGGTTTTTTCATTCCCAAGCCCTTCTCACAAAAACATCTCTCTCTCTCTCTCTCTCTCTCTCTCTCTCTGTCCTTCACTCTCTCTCTCTCTCTCTCTCTCACACACACACAATATCCCGAACACTAAAACCATAAACTAATTCACAATCTTCCAATTCCTAACAAAAGAATTGAAAACATAGTCATCTCCAGATAGGATGCCCACCTTGATATACCACACGTGATTACAATCCACATTGTTATTGGTAAATAGCCATTTTTTAAATCAAGATGTAAGACATTGATATGCCTGTATTTATATTAACAAGTGGAATTTTATCAGTCTTAATTACCTCAGCTTTTACATATGAGTACTAATGACACTATTATCAGCAAAACTGGAGTTGGGATGCTATCTATAATGAATAAGACCGAGAAGAGGTTTGGGTTTTTATCTGACGATGCAGTTAACGACTTTGTTGGTCTGAATGGTCCTGGTATTGGGTTACTGTGCCACACAAATCATTCCACAGATAATAACATAGCAGAAAATTTGTGGAATTTCTTTTTCTTTATGTTTCTGTTTGGCTTTTCGGGTTCGAGTTCTACTATTGGTTATTATTGTCCGAGCTTCAGGCAATCAAAATTCTTCAACAAAAGGGAAAAATTGCAGTTATACATTTCAGTAAAATAAATCTAGCTAACTAACTAACCGTTTTCTTTTTCTTTTCTTTTTTTTCTATTTTTTTTTTTTTTGGGGGGGGGGGGAATGTTGATGTTAACTGTATCATCTGATCAATTGCTGTCCCCCCACTCTCTTAAGAAAAGATAATGGAGGGAAGCATTGCGAGCTAATTTTTATACATTCTTAAAACACTATAATCATAAAAAAAGAATATCCAGAAAATCCTACCTATTTCTTCCTAGGCCACCACAGAAATTAGAAGAAGAGAAAATCCTTCGCTAGGCACACATCAAAACCAACAAGCAGAACCCAAATCACAGGTAATACTATTGAAATACTTACCAGACATGCACACGTGAACCCAAACATGCACAGTACAAATGGTTACACTTGCCCCATGGAACCCCAAATATTTGACTGAAAGAGGAAAAACACGACAGAATAAACAGAACTTAGCACCCCTAGTTTACAAACATTCAAATTGCCATATTTACAAGACGGAGGGGTTAAAGGATTGCATTCAGCACCAACAAGAAGTATTCCACATCGTGGAATGTGAAAGCCATTGTTTGGGAACTCGGGAGTCAGACACGGTCTCACCTTGTACAAACAAGGCCCCTTAAATAGTGTAGCTACGTAAGCCTTACATAAACCCATTTTCTCTTGTTGTTGCTTGCTTTTAAGAGAAAGTTCCAGCAAAATTGCAATATTTTCCCTTCATACAAAGATATATATACCCCAGTTTTAAGTATCACTCCTCTTCTGAAGAAAGCTTGGGCAAAACTGTAAAATTCGTTGAAAAACATACAGCCAAATTCTTAATACAGCTTCCTTTATTTAAGAGAAAATCCCAGCAAAACTGCAATATTTGACCCCTTTAGAGCAATTTCAATTTCTGTAACATGCAAAACAAAATGCCTCAATCTGTGCTCTATCTTTAAATTAAAATATGTCCAAAAATGTAACATTTCAATCTCGTGCATTTAGACCCATTACCATAATCCATATACAGTAACCAAAACAAAATACTTCTCTCCATGCTTTTGTTTTAAATTTAAACAAGTCTAAAAACATAACATTTTGATCTTGCACATTTAAAGCCATTATCGTGATCCATACAACCTAAACAAAGAAAAAAAACTTTTATCCCTGCTCTTTTTATAAATTAAAATATCACAAAAAAGTAACATTTCAAGCTGTTATTCTAAGGTTCGGGATCATGGAGGACCTGTCTCTCTCTCCCAGGGCCAGCAAACACAAGTGTTTTATTGCAGTAATTCAATTCCTCATTCAATTTTCAGCTCAGCTCTGGTTTGCCACTGATCCCTGCCATTAAGAAGAAATGTGGGGACGTTCACACAATATTTTTTAAGAGCGAGCTTTAAACGGGGACTCTGGGGCATTCATATAATATTCTTAATTGATCCAGATCTAGAAGTTATTATGTCTCGGTTCCGAATATATATTGTGTGAATTGATATGACTAGCTGAATGCTTATTTTAGTCTAATTTGGCCTTTTTTGTTACCGTTCATTTATTAGTCTTAGATTTAATAATCTAATGTGTTCGATAAAACATTTTCAGCTGCCTGGCTTCTAAAACAACCAATTATATGTTTATGTTGAATAAGATGCTGATGATCACTTGCATAAAAAACATAACAGCTGTAACTGGGCTTAAAAGGTAAAAATATTTAGTACGGCATCATGGTAATTGAGGTACTGACACTACAACTATAAGGCCAAGAAGCTAAAAACATATCAAAGTGTATACAACATCAAGTTCAAAGTCCATTGCATCAACTTTTTTTTTGGTTAAAAAATAAATGTTTATATACACGCCAATGTCACATTAAAGAACAGATGGCCTGGTCGGAGAAGATTCAACCCCTAACATTATTTTCCTCGGCTACTGACATGCAAGTTTAGTAAACATCAGCTGTGTGCCCTGGATCTTGGAACAGATGGCTCATATGCCTAGAATTAGCCCCCCCCCCCCACCTTCCCCAATCCCCATCGGCACCTTTGCCCTTTTCAGGGGCCCTTCATGGGTAACCCTGGTAATAAAAATATTTTGCTTAGGCCAAGAGAGAGATAGAGAGAGAGAGAGAGAGAGAGAGAAAGAAATAAAAGAGAGAGAGAGAGAGAGAGAGAGAGAGAGAGAGAGGGAATGAAAGACCATAATGATAACAGGGTGAAAGACATCAACTGAGTCTAGTAGTTCCTCTTCTACTAAAACCAAAATCAATATGTCCCCCGACATGCAGTCTTGTCATGCATTCACCTCTTTAACTCACAGTTTAAAGTATAGACTCACTGGTGTCTTCTATCTTCAGTATTTTCTCCATCAATCATTTGGCAGTTATGCAGGGTTGGAGGGGGGTGGGGTTACATGGATAAGGGGGAGGGGGTTCAGAGGATGTGATTAAAAAAATTCTCCCTGATGTCCAAACTAAAATATCTTTTAAATTAGTGAAACTTCCCTGAATCCCCTGACTCTGACGACGTTCATTTACTGAAGCCAATATCCTGGCTCTGTCAGGGAAGAAAATCTTATATTTGTTCAAGGTACTACACTGCAACTAGTGTTGTCTTTAATGTAAAACTGATGGAACTTTGGTACATAGTGTGTTCATTCTATGAATAGTGGAAAAAACTCCTATAATAATTTCCTTGTGGTAAGTCTTAAATCTTATCAAATATTTCCTTCTTATATCCAGAAAAAATTGAAAATAAATTGGGCAAAGATCAATTCTTTATTTGTGTCCCCTTTGTGCGAGGGGAAGAAATTTTTGGTAAACAGGAAGAACCTTGTTGTGTATTTAGCAGTTTATTATAATCAGTCTCAATTCTTCACAATTTCTTTGATTGAGGTTGAAAAAAGTGGGAAATCACAAAAAAGGGACATTAATAAAGAGGGCGCTGTAGTGCAAGAGGAGAGTAGTTTACGAGAGCTTCTGCTTGTTCCTGTAAATTTATTGCGACAGTCTGAAAGCTTTTCCTAGCAAGCAGTGTCTGGGTCCTCACTAAAAACCTGAACCCTGCCTGCTACAGGCTGTTTATACAGTCACTGGCAGTCTGTAAGTCACTGCTGGTATGGTATAACTTTAAATTTTCAAATGAGCACTTTTGCCAATGTTACTGTTACTTTTTCGAGATTTATCGTTTTCTGACAATGTACAGTTTACTTAATGGCATGAGTCCAACTCAATTCTTAAAATTTCCAAATCTATCTTAAAATTTCCAAATCTACTTTCACTATTACTCACAAATTATTTTTCTTTTTTCGGAAAGGGTGAGTGTGGAATTCCAATTTAATGTTGCTCAAATTTACAGAGGAACTACCATATATATGTATAAACTCATCTCGAAACATTTCTCCTGAACTTCAGTCCCAAAACTCTGCTACTGTAAATTTGATTAAAAATAAACATTTTAATTTTCCTGAAATTCACACATAATAACATTGCACTGCCCCTTCTCTCTATTACTCCCTGTAATTCAATCCAACGATCACTATGCATGCTAATTAAACAAAGGGCTTCATTAAAAAACTATTTTGTTTCAGTTTTTTCAATCCTCATTTTTTACTAGGGTTAGAGGATCTATTTCCCAAGGAAAACCAGACCCCAAACACTTCAAAACTTAATGTGATTTTACAACGAACCTGGGGGCCACTGTAGTAATTATCTGTATAACTAAACGCTGGCAGACACTACAGACACGCTAAAGCTGACAGCTGTGATGAGACAAGTTCAACAAGGGCAGCCAGACGCAGCTGCAGACAGCACCTTGTGTACAGGCTGAACTTTCTACTCTTCACACCTTAGTCTACACGAGTACTACTGTCAATAGAACCCAAGATCTAGAACGGATCTAGATCTAGAACAGTATCCATGTTTGATATTCAATATACCCTGCTTCTTGAGAAGAATTTGTGACATCAGACATACAGGTGCTCCCCAAACATGTATACAAATGAAAACACCTTGGCCTACACTGTTGATGATAAAATTCGCAGTCTTTTGTCTCTACTGTCCTGAGCCAGACAGGCAAACTGCTGATTCCATCTAAATTGAGAACATTACAAACATGCAGCCGCCAAAAAATGCCTCTGATTATGTCACTGTTAACAAGCATGTGTCAAACTCAAGTATGCCGCACACATATTTCAGCCAAGTCTTAATCTCTCCTTGTGCTTTTATAAAGGTAAAAATCAGAATGTAATTACACTGAAACTCTGAAATTAATGCAGTTATCCCAGGATTAAAACAAGAAACTAATGTAAAAATAACTCAGATATCTTTAGATCAATTACAAGATCGAGTGACACATATCACATGGCCATCCTAAAGCTAAGAGTAACTCCATTCATACAATCCTCCTTATCAAAAGTCAGTCAGTGAGGTAAAGGACCGAGTGGCACTTTTTACATATTCTACATGATATACACTGATAAATTCATTGAAAACTAAATGGAGACCTTGGTACACATGCAGGCTCTCTTCACTATACAAGGTAACTCTCCTACCATGTTAGCATGTTGCAATATTTAATTCAATTTATGTACATAATCACCATTCTATGTTGTATTTGCAGCAATAATTCTCCATAACTTACCAGCAGCAGACAAAGTTGTCAATAACTTGACTCCAGCAATATTATCCAACCCTGCTCCTCCTCCTCTGCAAGTCTCAATGTTCCAGACTAACTACCTCTCAGACTTCTCCCAGTAGCTTAACAACAGTCTTTAACCACTGATGTCCTTAACCAGACTGGTCTTAACCACGCTGTCTCCACCTCCTTAAGTACACCACAACACCAAGAGAGAGACTGAGACGAGTAAAAAAAAAAAAATCCTGTCTATTCTCCACAGTGAAGCCAATGAAAGATACCATCTCCACTTGAATGCCTTCAAATTTCACCTGGGCAATTAAGTTCAAGCCACTCAAAGCCCATGGGGACTTAAGGGGTCTGTGGGGCTTCAAAAGAGGATTTAAATTGTTGTTTAATTAGATAACCCAGGTAATTAGGTCATTCATACTGATTCAGGGGCCTGGACAGGTAACAACAGGTGCCTGATAAGAGGATGATGAGATAACACTGACATGAAGCCAATTATGCTGCTTAGGGGCATGGAAAGGGTCAGGGGCTATTAGAATAGCAGATTAAACTATTGACTAATCAGATAACTATTAGTCTAATTATCCAGACTCAAGGCCTCTAGTGACTTTTTGATTGTAGCACACCTGGATTTGGTAGTTAATGATGATGGCTTTGTGATGATTATGGGATTCCCTGCATGATAATGACCAAATGCATTTTGCTCTGAAAGCAGTGTTTGAAAATTACAAATACAAGTTTACAAACACTAGTTTGAAAAGTTCAAACAAACCAATATTTGTTGTTGTTGGGAACGGGCCTACATGTTCTGATACAAAATGTGATAAAGTTTGTATGTATAATGCTTATGTATACCATTACTGTAAAAAGGCCCCCTTAATTTTTTAACTGAAAATCACTGTCCACCTGTGCAATGACTGTATATTATATCCCTTTCACCACTAAGTCGATGATATAATTATCAAACATGGCAAAAGATGTATCATTTCACTTAATTTTACACTTGTTTTGAAGAGGAATAAATAATATAATACAGATGTTATACCACACATAAGTCAATCTCTCTGTCATGCAGAGCTCTCTATATCTGGCCCATCAAAGGTACGAGGGAGCTAATTACTTATCAGAGACTTAATTAAAAGAGGGAAAGATAACAGTCCTAGTCCAATATCTTAACAGGGTCAACAGATCTTCCTGCTGAGGCTGAGTTCTACAAATACAGCATTAAGCCTCAGTCACACACTGAACTACTTAAGACTGGGAATAAACTTCAACGTGTTATATCTGGTTTGGCAATCTCAATCACCTGCGTTTGTATTGTAAACACATTCACAATTTCACCTGTTTTTTCATCATCATCATCATTTAGATGATGATGATGAAAAAAAACAGGTGATTGAGATTGCCAAACCAGATATAACATTCACAATTTCACATTCACAATTTCACCTGTTTTTTACTTTGACAATTTTCCAGCCAAAAGAGTAGTTTTTCACCAGCCCCCCCTCCCTTCCACTGCTTACAGTCCCATTAACTTGTTACACTTTTTTTGCAATCTTAATCAACTGCATTTGTACTGCAAACACCTTCACAGCATCATTTTATAATTTACTTATGATTTGAAAATAAAGTGACATGCTCTGCAAAATCTTAATGTCTTACCTGTACCTTTTTAAAGAAGTTTTGCCTTTATTTTGAAACAATGATAATGTTTTACAACTGTCAGTGTTCCAATGTGAACTGGAAGATGTACAGCATAACATGCATAAATGTATCTTCATTGCAGATAAGCATCTGTCATTTTTGTATTATATAATTATTAGGTCATCTTGGTAAGATATATGCATTGCAGCAGCTATAATTGGTATTATACTGTATGTGCATTTAATTCAGCACTTGCTGATGCTTTACTTACAGATCCTAAACAAGTTTCTTGTTTAGAATAATTCTAGGGGTAAACACAACTCTTTATTTTATCAACTAAGTTCCATCTTTGACCTCCATACCTAAGCATACAAGTTGCCTTATTTGCTACCTGGGGTGCTTAATTTAGGATTCGGGAAGAGGGGGGGGGGGGGGGAGGTGGTTAGATGACTATAAGAAGGAACAATTTTAAGGGAATATTTATGTGGAAAGAGAACTGAAGATGAAAAACCTTTTTTACTTCAAGGAATCATTCGCATGCAGAGACAAAAATAAAATATTTTCTCAAAAAAAAGTTGATATTTTAAAAGGTAGGATTCTTTTCTAAACAAATGGTATGGTAGCTTGATGAAAGTGTTTCCCAATGTACTTGTATACGATTTATATTATATTATTGTATCACACAAAAAACTATGTTCTGAAAGGAAAAGCTGATTTTGAATTGTCTTTTATTTACCTGTTGGCATAAGTAACAAAACTGTTCTATATTTAAAATAAATGAAAAAAGATGTTAGAAGGGGGAAAGATGATATGGTCCAGCAATGGTCTCAATTTTTTACCAAGTTGGTGTCAATCCACAATACACCATCATAAATGAATAACTGATCATAAATGCATCAAATGAAAAAAAAAAGATGTGAGGAAAGAAAAAGAAGAGGCAAAATGGTCTTTCATTTACCTGTTTCAGCTGCCTTCCTCACCAAAAGCTGCCCTATCTACTTCTCGTCTCTGGAGCACCTGCCCCAACCTCAGTCAAGTATGAGGAGGTTAAAATAATACACCAACTATAAAGAAAGTCAAATGATCCAAAAATAAATCAAGAGACCATGAAAGAAAGAAACAGAGTCCAAAAATAGTCTACAATGTAGAAGAGAAGGAAAAGAATGCAGGGTAATTTTGTGGCTATAAAAGCTAGAAAAAGAAGCCAGAAATGTATGGCAATTCACAATGGCAGGAAAATGAATCCAAAATAGTAAACAGACATAAAAGAGAAGGTAAATGAATCCATGCTTTAAGAGTAGTTCACCAATTACTTGAGGCCCCTTTCCAATAGA
>NW_019775789.1:86741-104061 GCF_001039355.2 Lingula anatina
TGGTTAGATGACTATAAGAAGGAACAATTTGAAGGGAATATTTATGTGGAAAGAGAACTGAAGATGAAAAACCTTTTTTACTTCAAGGAATCATTCGCATGCAGAGACAAAAATAAAATATTTTCTCAAAAAAAAGTTGATATTTTAAAAGGTAGGATTCTTTTCTAAACAAATGGTATGGTATGGTAGCTTGATGAAAGTGTTTCCCAATGTACTTGTATACGATTTATATTATATTATTGTATCACACAAAAAACTATGTTCTGAAAGGAAAAGCTGATTTTGAATTGTCTTTTATTTACCTGTTGGCATAAGTAACAAAACTGTTCTATATTTAAAATAAATGAAAAAAGATGTTAGAAGGGGGAAAGATGATATGGTCCAGCAATGGTCTCAATTTTTTACCAAGTTGGTGTCAATCCACAATACACCATCATAAATGAATAACTGATCATAAATGCATCAAATGAAAAAAAAAAAAAAAAGATGTGAGGAAAGAAAAAGAAGAGGCAAAATGGTCTTTCATTTACCTGTTTCAGCTGCCTTCCTCACCAAAAGCTGCCCTATCTACTTCTCGTCTCTGGAGCACCTGCCCCAACCTCAGTCAAGTATGAGGAGGTTAAAATAATACACCAACTATAAAGAAAGTCAAATGATCCAAAAATAAATCAAGAGACCATGAAAGAAAGAAACAGAGTCCAAAAATAGTCTACAATGTAGAAGAGAAGGAAAAGAATGCAGTGTAATTTTGTGGCTATAAAAGCTAGAAAAAGAAGCCAGAAATGTATGGCAATTCACAATGGCAGGAAAATGAATCCAAAATAGTAAACAGACATAAAAGAGAAGGTAAATGAATCCATGCTTTAAGAATAGTTCACCAATTACTTGAGGCCCCTTTCCAATAGACGCCATCAATCTACATAGATCAATCCAACTTCGCAGGGACTCTCACTGAGTGCAATCAGCTAAATCTGGCATTAAATATATAGATAATGAAGGTAAGAAGTCATTTACATACAATCACACAAGTTCAACATTCACTTACAGGCCTTCCCAACTACCAGACTCGGCATAGAATGATCCTGAAATCACCAGTAGATCGGGCCCCACCACCCATTTTCAAGGTATGTGTCAGTACGTGCTTCGAAGTATCAGATGCGGCACTGCTCTTGACTAGTACGTGATGTGATAGCCATGATTCTGAGTGGGGTTGGAAAGTAGTGCATCTCATCTCAAAATTTGTTCCGGGGTATGATACTGTAAAATGCTTACTGACACACACCTTGAAAACAGGTAGTGTGGCATGACCTACCGGTGAATTTGGGGATCATTCGGTGCCGAGCCTGGTAGCTGGGTAGGCCTGATTTCTACATGCAAATTCCAATAAACCTCAATCTCACCTCATCGAGTATCAGTTGCAGCTTTACAGATAATGGGGTCAAAACAACAGCATCTTAACAGATTTACCCATTTCATAATCTTAATCCCACCAACACCTTAATCCCAACGATTAAGATAAAAATCACAGATATAATTGGCAATAATTAATATAAATACAGCGTTATCAGATCATGTTAGCTGTTTATGGAAAACAAGGTTATATCATTTCAATATGATTTGGCTTAAAGGGAATTAATTAAATATCATATGATAAAATCTAAGCTTAACTGTGATTTGTTTAATACATCAAGGTGTGAATATTGGGACCTTCCAATGTTGATATACATTACGCATAAAAACAAAAAAACTCTATCAAGATTTAAAAACAGCAGGCTTAATCTGCATATTGAAGACAGTTGCCAGGTCAAAGGTTAACCAACTTCAGTTGATCAAAAGAAACTGCCAAAAATTGCCACACCAGAGGATGAAGAGCACTTTATTATTAAGACATCAATTTTAATGCCCCAGTAAAGAGGTGACTCCCCTGAACCCATGGAACTCAGGGTGTTAACACTGGGCTTTAAAAAAGGACATAGGGAAAAATGAAGAAAACTTTTATGCTGGAAAGCCCAGTTTCAAAATTCTATCCAATTTATCCAGCCCAATCAAACCTTCAATAAAAATAAAATTTTGGTTTGTTTGTTCTAGAAAACATAGATCTGATTTTTACTTCATTTCAACTTCACAGGCTCATTTAGAAGAACAAGGGCTTATGCAGGCCCGTAGCCAGGGGGGTTCGGGGGGTTCGAAAGAACCACCCTTTTTGCTGGGAAAAGGTCCACTCTGGGTAAAATTTGATCTATGTTCTTGAGGATTTTATGGTAAAAGGTCCACTTTTTCAGAAAACGAACACCCCCTCTGAAATTGCTGGCTACAGGCATGTTATGTTACAGACTTGGTGTGTTTCTCATCTTTTTCTCCTATACTTTCTCTTATTTTAAAATGAAACCCACTCCGCTGTGATTATCTCTCCATATATCTCTGCATTACTCCCTCACAGATTCATGGACAGATTCTGCTGCCCTGGGGAGCAATAGTTTAGCTGTTTTTCACTGCCTACAAAATCTAATTTTTTGTACATACTCTACCTTCAAGGGAGATATAGAGTTGAGTCACTAAGTAAGAAGGGGTGTGGTGGGTGAGGGACACTTGATATTTATTTATTTATTTATTTATTTATTTATTTATTTATTTATACGTGCATCCATTAATCTATCTAGCATACAACAATTTAAACATTTTTTCCATTATTTCTTTTTCATACAGTCAGGTTGAACAAAGCAGAATAAAAAAGTCTGAACATTGCCTCCCCCCCCCTCCAACCTCCTCTCCTGAGCTGACATTTGAGACAAATTGGCTAAATTTTCCCCACAGACAACAACCAAGGATGAAGAGTAATTATCAATATATCTGAGCAGCATGGGTTTAATTATTCATAAGTACTAATGTACCGTGGAGGCCCTCAGCCATCTTCCCCACCAGGAAAACTGAGATATGAAACCTGAACACCAAGTTTTAACTTGTTATTTCATAGTATTTTCATTCTACATTATATTAAAACAAAAGTGACATTTTAGATGATGTAGTGATGGGTGGGATACAATGGTGATTAGACAGGCCAACTGCTGTAAGGTAATTGTAATCAGAAAAGAACAGTTTTCTCAATTAAAATACAGGTGGGATAACAAATGGATTAGATTGGTGAGCAGTTCATAATCAGAACAGCCCACTGAGTTAGGTCCTACTGATTCTTCTTGGACCAAAGAAGGCTAAAATTCTGGTCTAATTAACTCTAAAAGTTTATACCAGTTTTTGGAGGCTAAAGCTATTTTCCCACACAGGTCCCTGCCTGGACAAGTGACCTAGGCTCACCCTGCGTTTCAGAGATTACCTAAACGGAGCTAAGTTGGGAGGTATTAGACTGCCCGTGGAGCTTGTTTATTACATCCAAGACAGATCCACCCAATTTTACTGCAACCGTGAATTATGATCATATCCAACACAGCATTCAAACAGGGTCAGGCTTACTGGACTGCAATGCATCCTGGGTTTCAATGAATACTAGTATTCAATGAGGAGAAAGTCTCTGCAATTTCAAGTAAAACTGAGTGTAACTCAGGCTAGTATAACTGAGGTTAGTTTCCAGTGACCATTGAAACTCAGGGTGTCCAAATAACACATATCTCAAGACTTCTGCAAAATTTGACTTTTTTTCCATTAATAAAAAGAACAATTATGAAAGATCTTGTGAAAACAGACATCTGTTTTTTATGATATCAATGATGTATCTGCTGATTTAACAAACTCATCTCCACCAATATCTTCCTTTTCCTAGATCCACACATCTATTTTGGAAAGATTTCAACCAAAACATAACCTTATTAGCAATAACATACTTAGTCAGCTACATCCCTAACCAGTATTTAGTCAGCCAACTATCTGATTTTAGATAGCAAATATTTTTAGATTTTTGGTCAAAATGTGGATACTTGCCAGACCTAGAGTGATCGGGTGTCTATATTATCATACCTGGGGCCAGTTACCTCCTGTAGGGGCAGGGGTCAAGGTGCAAATTAATAGAAGTGGCCCCAGTGAGAGATGTCTAATATTGGACACCTGTCTCAAATAAAACCCCCTCATCGAAGTCTTACTCATTTGTTTGCATGCTTAGATGGGATGTTCAGGAGAGAAAAAGAGAGAGAGAGAGAGAGAGAGAGAGAGGAGGGGAGGGGGTTTCTTTTGACAAGATATCAGATTAACATTTACAGCATTTTATCTTGTATTTGTCTCAAATACACGGGCATAAAACACACTGTCTAAGGTATGAACACATTCATGCACATACACATCTACAAGTTCTCTCTCTCTCTCTCTCACACACACACACACACACACACACACACACAGAAACACACACACACACACACACACTAGAACACACACACACACACACACACACACACACACACAAACACACACACACACACACACACACACACACACAGAAACACACACACACACACACAAGTGTCATTCTCACAAACAGTGCATAACACTGCATAACATATTACCTACAAAATGTGAGTCATACAGCTGGTCTTAAAAAGCCAGTACTTGACCCTTAATAAGTTATCAGTTTCTACAACTAAATCAGGATAAAACAGAATGCACTGGCTGTCTCCACGTATGGTGATTCATAATCCATACACCATGACCTTCTATATAACCCCAGTGATCACCCTTAAGTATCATAGATTGGGACCTGTTCAGAACCAAGTTGATCTGCTGACTAACTGATCCATGGATCAAATATTGTGCACACTTGACAGTTGATTCCCTGCCTCCCATACACCCCATTTCCATAGATTAGATCGACCTACTTTAGATCGACCTAACTCCCTGGGGGCTCACGCTAAATAGCTGTCAGCCGGGCGGACACGAAAGTTAATTACCCTCTTACAGCTTGTAGTAGGCGGGACGGACATTTAAGTCGGATTATCTGAAAGTAATCTAGTGAGACTCCCCGCGGGGATAGATTGATCTAAAATCTATGAGAATAGAGCCATACACACCATCCCTGCTGAGGCAAAGCAATTAAATCTTGGCATGCTTTCAAGTGGGTCCCGCCATATTTGATCTGCGGCTTAGTTAGTCCACGGATCAACTTGGTTCTGAACAGGCCCTTAAAGGAAACTAGTAGTGCATCTCATCTCAAAATTTGTTCTGGGGTATGATACTGTGAAATACGTACTGACGCACACCTTGAAAACGGGTAGTGTGACCCGATCTACCAGTGAATTTGGGATCATTCGTGGCCTGAGTCGAGTAGTTGGGTACGCCTATAACTGATTGCATTCAGTTTCTGCAGTTAGCCCCTGCGGAGCTGGAGTGATCTACATAGACCAGTGGTGTGTATGGGAATGGGACCAAAGTTTATTGGAAACTAGCCTTTACTCACTTTAATTTCCTCATGCACTAATGATCACCCCAAGTTTCAGACATTATATTGGGAAACTCAGGGTACTAGTAAATGGCTGCCCAAGCTTCCTGCAGCTTCATGTCAAGATATATGTTTTTGAATTTAATGTCTAATCTCTAATATTCCAGCTGGCAAAGTTCTCTGACAGTTTTGTGTACAGTTTCTAGAATTTGTCAAAAAAATGTATTGAGTTTCTTTTATTGGTATCAAAATACTGTTGATCGAACACACAAATAATTTCTGATATTGGATATTGGCCTCATGGTTCCATCTGGTAACTGTTATTTAAATCTCTCTCTCTCTCTCTCTCTCTCTCTCTCTTTCTCTCAAAAATAACATTTCCATTTTTTCCCAAAAGTGCACCGTGTTCACCAAATCTTCTGATTTAAAAAAATGAATACCCCTCTGTTTAGCGTGGCGTCTGGGCAGACGTACCAATCATTGAAAGCAGACAACCAGTTCACCAAACAGCAGGAGATGAGCATATTAGCTCTAAAAAAATGGAAGAAATGTTTTCTTCATATGTTTTGTTTCGGGCAATGAACCCCAAAAAATGACAGATAAAGTGATGGGGGGATGTTTATCTTGCAAAATTGCCCATTGCTTTTGATAAAAATGTCAAAAATGGTTACTTTTATGATGGGAATGCTGCTGCACTCCGAGGTACTGGAGAAACGAATGCTCTCAGTTTGAAAAACACAGCTTTTCCAATACAAAAGTTCCATACTATCAGTGCTGAAAAACATTCTTCTTAAAAGTCATGAAAATCATGAAAAATTGCCAGATACTGCTAAAGAAAATGACCTCAAAATGAGGAAAAAGGCGGAAATGTAACCTTGGGTAATGGCTGATTTCACAAATTCATCAATATGTGATGACTTTAACAGTGTCCTTGACTGCATTTCCCTGTGCGCAGGAAATGGTGAAATAGCATAAAAAGAAGGTACTAAAACATCAGGTTTTGGAAAACAAAACCCTTGAAATTTAATTTAATGCGAGATATTATTTTTTTCCTTTTTGTTATCATTTTATTATTATTTTTATTATTATTTTTATTATTATTATTATTTTTTTTTTTGGTAAAGTAAATGTTAAAAGTTGGATAACTTCCTGGACCAAAATCACACCTGAGGGTCGGAAACAAGATGAAAAACGAGAAGCAATAGAAGCCTTCTGACACCCTGGCAAGGATCCACCAATTGGGGGGAAATTTTGGCTGTTACTTTTGATTTAAGTCAAATAAAAATGACAAGTTAGCCAGGCTCTGCACCCTGAGTTGCAGAGATTTCAGGAAACACACCTCTCTGTAAATAACAAGCCTGAACAGTTGACAACAGAGGCAAGGTTACAGTAACCCGGGAAACTCAGGGTTGTACTTAACGAAGACAGTTTAAAAAGCTGTGTAAAAGGTATTTTGACCAAAATTGAAGTTGACACTAATGAGAGGTTTGTTCACTTCAGCTTTCCCGAGGACATCACAAAACTAAACTACAACATTTGTGCTACTGCAGGAGCTGGTGCACACAATATAAAAATTCAAGCCAAGAAGTTGGGCCTTAAGTTTGAAGCAAAAAGTTTGGCCTGTTTAAGATGTATGAATAAAATAAAGTATTTATTGGTCAATAACCATGAGCCATTTTTTACCTTTTGTAGAACAGAAAAAAATATAGTATCCTTACAAAAGTGTTTGCTTATTCATTATGACCATCAATCAATCGAAATACATTTATTCATCTTTTTCTACTCTCTCTGTTCTTTGTATAATTTTCCTGATTATTATAATTTTTTTCCTGGGGATTTTCCCTGGCTGTCAAATTCTTCTTATTCCAAAGGTTCAATGAGTAACAATTCTTCCAAAAGTTCACTCAGTAAAACATCCACAGCCCTCGCTCCTTCAGTTCAAAGGATTTCTCTAATGCCTTCACACATAACATGCCTCAGCATACATATATACATGCATATACTCTGTCTACCCCGAGTTCCACAGACTACTGACAATCTATCATCAATACAACTCTGTTATTTTATGTTCCCAGCAACTTCAAAGTTTTTTTCTGAAAAAGGGCACATTTTACCACTAAACCTTCCATGTACTTCATTCATATTTTACCCAGACCGAACCTTTTCCTGGCAAAAAAAGTGGTTTCCCCCCCCCCCCCCTCCCCCGCTACTTTCCTGGTTCCAGTACGCTGATAACAGAGTGGAATTCCGGTGACCCCTGATCCTCAGGGTGACAGTGAGGTATAACCAGTACAGAACTATGTGTGACATCACAGGTAAAGGAGGGGGGAGGGACCCTTGTCATAGACCACTGGGCAGTGAACAATGGGCTGGACATACCACTGGACATGGATAGACCACCAAGACTTAATGTGCTTGGTTTTATAATGTGTGCATGTATACTTAATTTGGTTGTATGTTTGAGTGTGTGTTTGTGCATGTGTGTCTGTGTACATGTTTGTGTACTATATTCTGTGTGTGTGCTTGTACATATGCATGTGAGAAGGGAGGACGGGCGAGGGGGTGCTGTGGGGGGGGGGGGAGGAGAGAGTGGCAGCTCTGAAGAGTCCTATGTCACAGTGTGTAAAATACCACTTTGGGTATTTTATGATTGATATAAATAATTAATTAAAATAATATTCATATCCTAAGATAAGCTTAGAAGGGGGCAGTCAATAGACAGTCGGGAATGATCGTNTTAACAAGTGAACCCCCCCCACCCCCCCCACCCCGAGTTTCAGAGTGCAAACATACCTCTTTTACCACTATACCTCTGCCACTGCCATTAACTGGAGAAATGACAGGCAGGTAGGCTGAAAACAGAGAGCATTCTCTGAAGACCTTTGAAACTAAGGGTGGTCGCCGTGGACCATACACAGTGACCAACAGTGCTGTGGTCAGGGCAGTCCTCTGGACACTGACTGTTCATTATTTCCCCCATTTTTAATGAGTTGGCTGCAGAGAAGGAGGGTTGTGCCCAGACAATGTTGGCCTGAGTTTCAAATATGACGCATGACAGCTTCTTCCCTTTCAAGTTGTCATATATGTGTCCCCTTGTCTGATAAGTGTCCACCTATTGAGATTGGCTTGGAAAAGTTGAAAAAAGAAAATTCAAAAATATGGCCAATATCAGACCTGAACTGTAGGATTAGAAAAGTCTGTCAATCTTCAAAGTCATTATTCTTTTTGTTCTTATTCCTTTTTTTTTTTTTTTTTTTTTTTTTTGAGAAACTATGTCCCTGGTACAAGCCTGAAAATCAATGTGACAAACTGGCTCTAATCACGTTATGATGGCTAAAAAATGTCATTACTCAGTTCAAACCCATCTGCAAAGTGTAATCCATCACACCAATCTCCATTTTTAGACTTTTTTTGGCAAAAAATCCCAGATTTAAGGACATAATATAAGTAACAGACTCAAGAAGCAATTAACCTTTAAAGGTTAAAATCTCATCTCATTGAATTATGTCCACCTCTGCCATTCCAGTGATCTCTTAGGCTTGTCTGGCTCTCTGGTGGTAAATTGTACACCAATCCATGGCCTGTTTCACAAATGTGCTATAGCCCCCCCCCCCCAAAAAAAAAAGGGCTAAAACTTTAAGTCTAAATCTTTTGTGAGCTTTAATATCAGATAATTTGATGATGGTCCAATTATTAAATGAAAAAAAGTCCATTTTTATAACAGGAGAAACATGGTAAACTTTCAGAAATTATTGAATTAAAGTCAAGCACAATGTACTGATTTCCCTTGCCTTTTATGCATCTTTGTTTACGGTTTGGGTGGGATCGTGTGTTTTATTTCCCAAGATTGAATCAATCACTGTATTTCTAAATTTCGAAGATTCTGTATGTTCTCCATTATAAAGAGAAGCTAAAACGCTGAAAACAAGGACTAAATTTCTCAAATTTTACCTGTTCTACATTACATGTACTGACTTAAATGTCGAAAACAACTCCTCTGGTGAACTTTTTTCTAGCTGCCTCGGGACTTGAATTTGTTAATTTTTCCAATTTTTCGTCTGCCCCCCCATCATGTATGTTGACCTTTCATGAAGAGGCCATATTTTCTCCAAATTTTATTGATTATCTGTGGTTGACTCATAATTTTTACCACATTCCTATGACACACGTTTTTCTATCTTAACCAGCTTAAATAATTTTTGCACAAAAGGTCATTTCATGCTATCTTCCCATCTGTATAATATTTTAGCTTTTTTGTGCATCTAGAAAGAGAGATAATGCCCAATTCAAACTATCTTGTCGCTTCTCAAGTAATTTTTCATTAGCATCTTGCCAATTTTTTCTCGTTTCCATAATTATTGAATTTTTGATTACCCTGTCTACCCTGTAGTATTTGCTGAAATTTGTTTTACTAATTTCAAATAAATCCCATCTATTACTGCCTAATTGCCCAAGCTCTGATCTATCTTATGATTACAAATACAGTCTTGATTGATTCATAATAACCATATTACAGGGATTTAAAAAACATTTTTTGTTATCGAGTTTCATATCTGGTGATTGTCCATAAATGATATTCACTCAGGGGACTACACCACAGTAAATAAGGAAAAAGTTCCAGAATAAAACTTTTCCTGATAGCTTGGCGACTGTTTTTCATGGTCAACAGTTGTTCATCTCATTGTAACATGCATCAATATTTTGCCCTCCCAGCCACAACCCATAAGACTGGGTTCCCATACTTAGATCGATCCATCTGGATCGACCTAACTCCCTGGGAGGTCACGCTAAATTGCTATCACCTCAAGAGGCTTAATGTCTGTCATTTCACCGAATCAGCTAGTAATTACCCCCTAACAGTTTTACTAGGCATGACAGACATTTAATCCAGTTAGTTTGATAGCAATTTAGTGACTTCCCAGGGAGACAGATCGATCCAAATATCTATGGGAATGGTCCCTAAGACACATATTCAGATTCACACATCATACTACGTAGCTGGAATCGGCTAAATCAGCTCTCCATAGTTTATTACCCCCTAGCTGTTTGACCAGGTGTGACAGACAAGCTGATTCCACTGATTGCACTTTAGCAAGAATCCCCCAAAGAGCTGGAACGGCCTAGCTACTACGATGTGAGTCTGAATGCATCCTCAGACTCTTGAGCACCCTGGGGCCGGTTTCACAAAGCAGTAGTTAGTTAGCGATCGGTAGTTAGCCTCTCGCTAGTGCCGTTTCACGAAGCAGTCGCTAGTTCTCTCGCTCGTTATTGTCTCGTTNAAGGACATAATATAAGTAACAGACTCAAGAAGCAATTAACCTTTAAAGGTTAAAATCTCATCTCATTGAATTATGTCCACCTCTGCCATTCCAGTGATCTCTTAGGCTTGTCTGGCTCTCTGGTGGTAAATTGTACACCAATCCATGGCCTGTTTCACAAATGTGCTATAGCCCCCCCCCCCCAAAAAAAAAAGGGCTAAAACTTTAAGTCTAAATCTTTTGTGAGCTTTAATATCAGATAATTTGATGATGGTCCAATTATTAAATGAAAAAAAGTCCATTTTTATAACAGGAGAAACATGGTAAACTTTCAGAAATTATTGAATTAAAGTCAAGCACAATGTACTGATTTCCCTTGCCTTTTATGCATCTTTGTTTACGGTTTGGGTGGGATCGTGTGTTTTATTTCCCAAGATTGAATCAATCACTGTATTTCTAAATTTCGAAGATTCTGTATGTTCTCCATTATAAAGAGAAGCTAAAACGCTGAAAACAAGGACTAAATTTCTCAAATTTTACCTGTTCTACATTACATGTACTGACTTAAACGTCGAAAACAACTCCTCTGGTGAACTTTTTTCTAGCTGCCTCGGGACTTGAATTTGTTAATTTTTCCAATTTTTCGTCTGCCCCCCCATCATGTATGTTGACCTTTCATGAAGAGGCCATATTTTCTCCAAATTTTATTGATTATCTGTGGTTGACTCATAATTTTTACCACATTCCTATGACACACGTTTTTCTATCTTAACCAGCTTAAATAATTTTTGCACAAAAGGTCATTTCATGCTATCTTCCCATCTGTATAATATTTTAGCTTTTTTGTGCATCTAGAAAGAGAGATAATGCCCAATTCAAACTATCTTGTCGCTTCTCAAGTAATTTTTCATTAGCATCTTGCCAATTTTTTCTCGTTTCCATAATTATTGAATTTTTGATTACCCTGTCTACCCTGTAGTATTTGCTGAAATTTGTTTTACTAATTTCAAATAAATCCCATCTATTACTGCCTAATTGCCCAAGCTCTGATCTATCTTATGATTACAAATACAGTCTTGATTGATTCATAATAACCATATTACAGGGATTTAAAAAACATTTTTTGTTATCGAGTTTCATATCTGGTGATTGTCCATAAATGATATTCACTCAGGGGACTACACCACAGTAAATAAGGAAAAAGTTCCAGAATAAAACTTTTCCTGATAGCTTGGCGACTGTTTTTCATGGTCAACAGTTGTTCATCTCATTGTAACATGCATCAATATTTTGCCCTCCCAGCCACAACCCATAAGACTGGGTTCCCATACTTAGATCGATCCATCTGGATCGACCTAACTCCCTGGGAGGTCACGCTAAATTGCTATCACCTCAAGAGGCTTAATGTCTGTCATTTCACCGAATCAGCTAGTAATTACCCCCTAACAGTTTTACTAGGCATGACAGACATTTAATCCAGTTAGTTTGATAGCAATTTAGTGACTTCCCAGGGAGACAGATCGATCCAAATATCTATGGGAATGGTCCCTAAGACACATATTCAGATTCACACATCATACTACGTAGCTGGAATCGGCTAAATCAGCTCTCCATAGTTTATTACCCCCTAGCTGTTTGACCAGGTGCGACAGACAAGCTGATTCCACTGATTGCACTTTAGCAAGAATCCCCCAAAGAGCTGGAACGGCCTAGCTACTACGATGTGAGTCTGAATGCATCCTCAGACTCTTGAGCACCCTGGGGCCGGTTTCACAAAGCAGTAGTTAGTTAGCGATCGGTAGTTAGCCTCTCGCTAGTGCCGTTTCACGAAGCAGTCGCTAGTTCTCTCGCTCGTTATTGTCTCGTTGTTACCATGGATATTTAACGACTGGTCAGGCCAGTCGCTAACTCTAGAGTTTCATCGTATGCATGCGTAATGAGTGAAATAAAAAGGTTGCTTAGTTACCGTTGTCTGTCGTTTATCTTTGTATCCAATATGGCAGCTACCTTTCTTGCTATCCGTATCGCCAGACGGCAACGTAGACTACGTCGTTTTCATGAAAGGCAGAATCTATTATAATATACATACGATGATGCAATTTGCGAGAGGTTGCGCCTAGCTGTGACAAAAAGAGCGACAAGAAGGTGGTGGAGATCCTTTACGACGACCTCAAAGTAGACGTTCTTATGCATTTCCAGCCACCAAAAATTGGAGAGTTAGTGCTTTCGTGACACTTTTACGCAAGAGTTCCACTTCTGGCAGACGGTTTCGAGACTAAGGTGAGTAACGAGAGAACTAGCGACCGAACTTTACGACTGAACTTACCGATAAGTTAACTACTGCTTCGTGAAACACCCCTCGAAAATCGTTAAGTTTGCTCGTTAGCGAGGTAGTTCAGTAGTTAGTTGTTCTAACTAACTACTGCTTTGTGAAACCGGCCCCTGGGTTTCTAAATGAACTGAGAGTTGCAGAGGTATGCTGGTAGAAGATATTATGGTAAAGACTCCATCTTTTCAGTGGGGAAAATTATATCCAGATAGATATTTTTTTAATCATTTAAAATCTTATGTCTATATATGGCACCTGTGTTGTTTTTATTGTACAGAATAAAACAATAGGGTAGCCTGCTTTTCAATTGTTGCAGTTGCTACCACTCAATTGGAATGTTTGAATTCTAAGAATTTATGCTTTAAAATACAGTGTTCATAAAATACATGATTTTACCCATTGAAATGGGCAAGTCATGATTACTGTAGTTTCCAGTTCACTGTCAATATCAGGTGCACTCTGATGAAAACAGCAAATGGTTTGTGAATTTAGATTATTTGCCCTCTAATTTTATGCATCACTCTTTGCTCTCAGGTGGCCAAGGTTTCTGTTCTTGTAATTTTAGCCCTAGCATTTGCTGAAATACAGTTTCACATATCAGTAGGTATTTGCCCTGCAGTATGATCCAGAATTGTTTTCATGGCTGCTTGAAAATTCTGCTCATGTTATAGTATGGTAGATAATAACAGCATATGAGATATTCACTTTCTGTCTCATCTTTCTTCAATGTCTACCTTAACACCTGTCTGTCTGTCTGCCTGTCTGTCTGCACTTGTAAAATCATAATTTGCTCAGTACAAGGCCAGAAGACAATTTGTAAATAGTCTTCAATCTGTAACTGTATTCATGAGTTTTTCCACTCATTTGTCTATCTGTCCCTTTTTTCTGTTTGGCTGGATGTTTATCTGTTTGGCTGGATATTTATCTGTTTGGCTGGATATCCGTCTGTTTGGCTGGATATCTATCTGTTTGGCTGGATATCTGTCTGTTTGGCTGGATATCTGTTTTGCTGGATATCTATCTGTTATGTTGGATATCTATCCATTTGGATGTCCATCTGCTTGGTTGGATATCTGTCTGTTTGGCTGGATATCTATCTGTTTGGGTGGATATCTGTCTGTCTGGCTGGACATCTATCTGTTTGGCTGGATATCTGCATGTCTGTTTGGCTGGATATCTATCTGACTGACTGTCTGTCTGTCTGACTTACTGTCTTCCTGTTAGTCTAGCTCTCTAACTTCCCAGCTGGGGGCTCCCATCATCCAGCAAGTAATGGGTTTGGGGTGTCTAAAAGGTCTTACTCAACCTCACTTAACAATCTGTTCAACTCGACAAATTTCAACTGTTGAGACAAATCACTCTTTAATATGCTTGTATGCCAAACTTTTTAGCCAAATAGCTAAGATAAAAGTTATGTGGTTTACTTGGTCTCCAAGTGCAAAACTGAGTTTTAAAACAGAAAGAAGACAAATTTTTTTCTGAACTCCTTCCCAGTTTCCTACAATGCAAATAATTCAATTCTGACTGACAGTGCTCAAGCAGGTAGAAAGTTAATCTGATTGCATTCAGCAAGAGTCCCTGCAGAGTTAGATCAATCTACACAGAATGACAGTTTCATTCGTGACAAGTCCTTTGACTTGGATATACTATTCCATCTGTTAATCCCCACTCTGCAGGGGGGAATGAAACCTTCTCCTGGGTCTTCCAGAAGATGGTCATATTATAAAGTTTATACTGACAGCTATCTAATTTTTTCTGTCGGAAGACGGTCAAAAATGGAGGATGGATCAACAAAAATGACTTGGAAGACTGTCAGAAAATATCTCTGGATCCGCCCCTGCTTTGTGCATCATCTTTAGATCCTAAAGTATATGCCTAAGCCCAAACACAGGGTAAAAAAAAGTGCCCCTTCCTTTGCAACAAACCATTGATAGCAAGTATTTACAGCACTATAATCCAAAGTCATGAAAACCTGATAATCTAAGCTCAGCCTAAATAGAGAGCAGGATTGTACAACCTCATAATACGAGAAAAAAAACTCCAATAACGCTCAAGTTGCTAGATGATTGGAATGGAGTTTGGCAAGTTTGGCAAATATTTGTTTGCATTTTCTCTCACCCCTCCCTTTTTGGGTTGCTCTGGTGACAGTGGAATTCCAGTGTTAGTATTGTCTGACAGGGTGTTTTATTGCTAACTTAATACAGGGGCCAGTTAAGGCGTGTTTCCTTAGAAGATGCCACACTTAGTTCAGTGGCAGAGGTAGTCCAGCATGGAAATATATACCTATGATATACTTCCATGATTCCAGCATGTATATATTGTCTGACATTACTGCCGAGCTTCTATGAGATGAGTTGAGGTGTGTTTCCAGTGGAAACAGATCTGCCTAACTTATTAAACCTCACCTCAGTGGGTCCTTTGATTACAATGAGCTCAGCACAAGAAGGCAATTCAGTCCCATCTCCATTAACTTCTCCACTTGTATTTTTTTTTTATCCAGTTCTTTTTCTGGCTTCAAACAAGTAAGCTTACCTGAATGATTTTTGAAATAACAAGAAAATAGACTGCATTACCCATGCAATGCTTCAAGAAAGATACTTTTAACTGAGGAAAAATAGCTCTGTTCGTATTTTTAAACACAGGATAATAGACTGCATTACCTCATGCAGCTGCACCCAATTAGCTCATAGGTGAATCATGCTAAAAGTGCACAGTGATAACCTGCAGTCAAATAGTTTAGATTTGGCTTTCACAGTTGCAAAATGTATGTGTTATATCATGACGCATGTTAATATAAATAACATTTACTCTACAACTGCTGTAACTATTTTTTCTTTTTTTTCTTCTTCTTCTTCTTTTAATGCTGGCTCAAAATCAATGGGCATCAGAAAAAATGTAACTAAAAGTACCAGAGTATGACTTTGCAAACCAAATGCTTGCAGATTCATGGAAGGCCTGATTGAAGTATAGTTACCCCCCCCCCCCATTTCCACTCTCCTTCTCTCTCTCTCTCTCTTCCTCTTTAACAATTTGGAAATACTACAACAACAGGGCCTATCCCATATATTATATATCTATTTCAGAGGCAACTGCGAAGTCAATAAAACATCCATCCCTGTGTCAACCCATTTAGAAAGTGTGTACACTCACTATAAAGTTCTACCCGATCTACTACCGTCTTACTTGAATGGCAACTCAACCGACCGAAACAATTAACCGGATCTAGGAGCATCCGGCAAGCATTGACTCCGGATCCTGCTAGCGGAAACGTCAGTGTAAATAACTTCTCGTAAGATTCTACATGTTAAGTAACTGTATAGTTTAACTATAAAGTATCGTTATACACTGGCTTGGCTTCACCTATAGTCTACAAAAACCGCAAGTTGTTGAAACGCTGACTGTCCAAACGAAGCTTAACTGAGGCGGTTTGGGAGGTAATTAAGTTAATCCCGACAGAAATAGAGTATAAAAGAACGAAATGCACGCTACTTCTCTCTCACGAACCACTGCACTCAAAAGACCCTGCCCGAGTCTGTAGTAATAAAACCACATAGCCGACTAATTAATTATGCTCAAAAGAGCATAGAAGTCGGTAAGTCAAGTTTACTACGTAGGCTATACCTTGCAGTTAAGTGTTAATTGGCGATCTAAACTAGAGGCCCAAGCCCTCAAGGTCCAGTTTGCTCACCTGTTTAACTTAATGTGTAGTTTCCAGTTATTTGAACAGCATCCTCCTGTGAGGCTCTATCTTGCGGGTATCCGTGTTTCACTGCAGGGAGGTCGAGAGAGGTTTGTCCGTCGCCTCAGCCTGCGACATTCTTTTGATACATTTACTTGTTCAGACGGGGTCATGACCCCTCCGGCTCACTTGGACTGGTCCGGTTCGGGGAGGTTGGGTTGAACCGGGTTGTTTCATTGAAAGGGGTGTAGGGATAAAGTATAGCGGAGTGCAGTAAAAAAAAATCAATTACATTGTTTTTTAAATGCCATGCTGAGTTTCATTTAGATGTTAAATTTAACACTGTCGGGATATGGGGACGGTGGGGGCGAGGAGAGAATGAAGCTTTTAAAGGGATATTTTCTTTTCAGGTAGCAGTTCGGAAACGGAAAGAATGTAGAATTTTAGATACATTTAAATAGTTTTTACAGTGGTTACATAAAAAGCCAGTGGTTATGTCAATCGCAGGAAAGGGAGTGCTAGAGAACAGAATTCATTCTATGAAAGCATTAAATATTCACTGACTTGTTCTGTAAATAAAGCCATCTGAGGACAAAATGTTTACAAGTAATCAGAGAGAGAGAGAGAGAGAGAGAGAGAGAGAGAGAGAGAGAGAGAGAGAGAGAGAGAGAGAC
>NW_019775789.1:105755-195888 GCF_001039355.2 Lingula anatina
GAGAGAGAGAGAGAGAGAGAGAGAGAGAGAGAGACATATTCATAATTTTGTTGAGTAAAAAAAAAAAAAAAAAAAAAAAAAAAAAAAAAAAAAAAAATGATCGCAGTGTTTTCGACAAAATCAGCATTTATTTTTCACTTTATAAGTCCAGGGTTATTACAATAATAAAAAGGAGCGACCACATCGAGCGCAATATTGGACACGAACTCGTGGTGAACTTCACGCTTCACTCTGCGTATTGATGTCATTTTGACCCGTCCTGAGAGACTCATATCTAACAGAACCTTGAAGTTTGTTCTCAAAATAAAATGAATAAAATGTTAAAATATCACAAAATAGACCCACGTGAGCGGTTCCAGTTAGTTTCCCCACCCAACCAATCATTCCCTTTTTATGTGCTATATCCTCCAGATATAATTATAACAATATTATAATAGTCCTACAGTAAAACACTATGATATGACTTGAATCCTTGCCACAGCTCAAATAACCGAAATGTATTTTTTTTTGTCTCTTTGCAAGTAGGCCTACTGAAAATCCTATTAATTTTTTTCATAAGAGTCTTACCAAAACAAATAGCTATTGTTTATTTTATCGTTCAAACCAGTGTATGGTTTTGGAAAATCTATAACGAGGTTTTAAGAAATATTATTCTTTTATTAAATACAGATAAAAACATTTTCAGTAATATCTTCCCGAAATTGCCAGAAATGTTTTTCGTTGTAAGGAGAAGAAACGCCCTTATTGAACCCTTCCTAACATTTCAGTTGTAGGAGTGGTAAAAATCGCGAAAAAAAAAAAATGCACCAAGTCTACTCGGGATCAGATTCTGACGTGTTTGTCATATTGATTGCATGTTACTGAGGCGGCAAAAGTGGCGACACTCGAAATCGCATTAAAAAGCAGGTATTGAGTGACATATTTTTTCATAAAGTGAACAAAGGATTATAAAAATAGACGCCAAACTCGGTAATAGGCCTACATGACTGCTTACTGCGGCTGCCAACCCCTCTCTCTCTCTCTCTCTCTCTCTCTCTCTCTCTCTCTCTCGATGAAAATTGTTTGATATACAGACGATTCTTGAGAGTAATTTGCTTTATCCATTTAATTCAGTGCTTCAACACTATTAGGAACATAAAATAGGAGGAGATGAGATTTGGGAGGAGCGGGGGGGGGGAGTGCGGTCGAGGGTAGAGGCTTGCATATCCTTCATTGAAAGACGACTTAGGAGAGAAAATTAATTTTATTCTAAATTGGGTTAATTGCATAAAATTAATCAAGTGAATGACAAGATTCTAAGGGCTCTTACCACGTTTTTTGTAACTTTTGGGCTGAATGTTTTGAACGTACTACAAAGGCGTGCACGGGAGGTGACAAGTACCACGCCCATGTTTTGCCATTTGTTTGTGACATTGACGTAATTGTAACATTAGCCTGTGTTTTTGTTACATGATATTAATCATGCAGTACACACCCTGGGAAAGCGGTATTGTTATTTCTAAACCCAGTATTGTGGACTCGTATCAAAGGCAAAACCCGGGAGGCCACCTCTTCCACGCCCACTTCTTCTGTTTTTGATGAAGTTGATGCAATCACAGCAGTAAAACTTTGTTGGCGTGAATAATGTTTAATTACATATCAAACGCTTCTTAGATATCATTTTGCTACCCCCTACCCCTGGAATATGTGGTCTTTGCAAAACTCAACAAGGGAGGTGACAAGGACCACGCCCCTTTTTCCGTACCGTGGTAAAATTTACGCATTTACGGCATTATTAGTCTGTGTTGTTATGCATTGAGATTAATTATCAAGTGATCACCCTGGGAAAGGCACATTGTCATCTCGTAACTAAACATTGTGAACTTGCTTCAAAGGCGAACGCGTGAGGTGTCGAGAGCCACACCCACTTTTTACTGCGTTTCAATGAAATTGGCGTAATTGTAGCGGTCAAGTGTCTTTACAAATGCGTTAATCAAATATTGTAATCAATCGAAATGAGACTCCCCGGGGTCTTTACCCCCAGGGGTAATCAATATGATTACACCATGGCCTAACCTTCGGGCTCCTTCGTAGGAAATCAGTCACAGTACAGTACTCGAATTTTCAACTTTATTTATTTATTTATTTTTTTTTTTCAGTTTTCATTGGCTAAAAAAGATAATTGGCATTAAATAGATAAAATGAGTTTCCAGTAATTTTTTAACTAAACATTGTAGACTTGCTTCAAAGGCGAACGCGTGAGGCGTTGGGAGCCATATCAACTTTTAATTGCGTTTCAGTGAAATTTGCGTAGTTGTTACAGCATAGAATGCTAGCAGGAAAATCTGTTCAAACATCATTTTCGGGTAAAATTAAACAATGCCTTTTGGTAATTCTCTTAGTTATACTACTTGAAACTATATGCTGGCATTTGGTCGGCTTTTGTGACAAAAAATTGACTTTGTATGCATCTTTAAAAGAAAGAAAAAAAAAAAAAGATTGCGAATGGGGTAATGAAAAGAGCACGCCCTGTTCGTGAACTGACGCATTATAACGACTGTATATGTTTTTATATTTAGATTCAGATTCTAATTTTGTTAATTATTTTTTCATTTTTTCTTTTATCAGTTGCAAATATTTTTTTTCTGTGGTGACTACAATCTTTCAAATCGATCATTGACAGCAGCCTAAACCAAGCCTGCTTTTAACTGTGATTTAGGAGACAAAAAAATGTGTTACTCATCAATGTTTTATTAAATATATCAATAATTAATCTTTTATCAGATACCACCCATCGCCTTCTGTCTACCCCCCGGCGCGTCTTTCTGAAAACCGCCGCGAGTTAAATTTCGACCACGGCAAGTGAAAAATGTGATAAAAATAAATTACGCTATTTATTTTTATTCTTAATAACGAGTTACCCCTTGGCAGTGGCAGGCTGCACTAACACCTCACCTTGCCCCTACCCCTCGATATATTTGGCCATTCCCAGCGTTAGAAGGTTGGTTGTAGAGGTTTGGGTAGGGGGGGGGACGTTTGTACGCATGCAAACCCAAACTTTCTCAAAGGCCTTTGAAGAACATTGAACCCGTCTTCAATCGATCTTTATAACCTTGCAGATGAAAGGATGACCGAATTGACTTTTCCACAAGTTAATTAGTTTTAGACTTTTTCCGTTCGATATGTCTACGATACCTCACCTAATCAATCAGGTATCGAATACTTCACATCTTGCGTGTTATGTTTACGGTGGAGAATTTCATGAGTAACATCGCCAGCACAAAGAGCACCCTGATTTTTTAGACCATGCCTCTGCTGTTACCAGTACCCTGGATCTCTACAACTCGGGTTGACAATATGATATATACAAGAAGACATTCGCGAATCAATAATATCACCTCAAACAGTAGGCGTTAAGTCAAGTTCTTTGAAAACGTTTTTAGCAGTGTTGAATTTCGTAAAAAATATCTAAAGATCATCAAAAACAACACAAAAGTAGGCCTACATATATTTTATTAAAGAAATATTATATAGCTCAGCTGTATTCCATCTCCGACTATAATATAATGACACCCAAAGTTCCAGAGACCTGAAAAACTAACCTCTATTATCAACATACCCCTGGAAATGGAAAGAAATGTTGATAATAAGGGAGATTTTCCTGAAACTGAGGGTACATGAAACATAACACAGTGTTTAAAAATCTAGATGACTATTAAACAAAGAATACATACTGGACCGCTTTCACACTCATGGTTTTTGGTCTTAGAATTAGTTCAGTTGTAACGCGGTCTATGACTCAGGTGTGTTCTACCTCATAAACCCAGAGTCTTAACAAGATTTTGTTCTAAGTGTACCTGATTTTCGAAAAAAAAAAAAAAAAAACACCTTAAATTTCTGTGCGTATGCCTCCAATCGTTCACTGTTATCTCTATAAATACCCCACAAACACACCCTGCGATTCAGACGTTAGTGAGGACCAACCTTTACTATGAGCATGTCTGTGCCGATTCAAGTAATCTTTTAAATACAGGGTACATTGGGATGGTTAAATCTGCTGATATACATTAATTGATTGTATTATAGATCACGCAGAGAGGTTATATACAGGGGTTAAGCGTGTATATATAGATATATATCATTTTTAAAAATAGGCTATAATTTAAAGCATCTGGATACATATTAAAAATATTATCTTATCATATGCTGACCTGCAGCATACATGTTGATAAATGTAGTGGATTTCATTGCCCAGGTTTTTTGTCCACTCAAGAGAAATATTTGTTTAACTTTGCTGGACCATAAATCACATTAAATTGTATTAAAAATTGAAAACTAATTTTCTAATAATTACTTGACTGTTAATCACAATCGAATTACTAGGAAATAATTTATCAAATCTAAAATTGTTCACTTTGTGAAAATTAGTTTTCATTTTGTATAATTAAAACCCAATCACAGAAAATCAAAAAATCATAAAATCATGATTTACAGAATATTTAACAAACAAAAAAGTGTTACTAAAAAGCATTAGTATAATCAAAATAAATTCCATGTATTGACTTAGAATACAAGACTATTAAAATTTTTAACTGAATAAATGACAATCAATATACTTCAACAATAAAATTGGAGAGATATCTGAATAATTGCACTACTACAAAGAAAATGCTACAGAAGTAGAAAATTCCCAAAAATATACAAAGAACCATGATAAGAAAACAATGGACAGAAGATTACACGACATGAATGCCATTCAAGTGGTTAACATTCATAAAATGTTTCATGTTTGGTTTATCAAAAATAGATAATGTTAGATATAATATGTCAGTTGCATTATCATATAACAAAAAATAAGAAAAGGATACACAATTGAATGTCTGGACGGACTATGGTGTAGTAGAGATATATCACATTTAGAAGGGCATTGGCAACAAAAGGGGCTATAAAACAAATTTACACCCTACAAAATGCTTGATGGGCAATGGTCATTAAGTCTCCCTTAAAATGCTGTTCAAATTACCAAAAATTACATATAATTATTCAATTTAAATTACTAGCATGAAGGAGTTATAAGAAAAATTAAATCCATCATATCATAAATGAACTGTACTATAGTGCAGGTTCTATTCATTCAATCAGAAAAATATGGTCTTTTAATGTCAAAAAGAACATAGGTCTAGAATGATTTCACAACATCATCGTTTGAAGGAAAATCAGCTGTCCCATTTAGGCTGTCTTCTTTTCTTCTGGCTCTGGAGTTGATGTCCTTGACCTTGGCTTTGACCCAGTAGATGACCTTGACTTGCCTGACCCTGCAGTGCTTGGCCTTGACCCTGGGTCCTTGAAAAACACTCCTGCAGCCCCCACAGATGGGGATGGCGGCTTTAAGATCTGCGAACCTAAACCTGCATCGCCATTTTGGAAACCACTGGCAGTCATGACAGTCTGACGCCCCCTTATCTGCAACGAAATGAAGGAAATTTATTCACCTACTGATCAGAACAATTCAATTTTTATTATAATGATTTAAATATTGAATTTCAAAATCACCCCATTTGATTGATGTATATTCCGCAATTAAATAATTTTAAAATTAATTGAAAAATAATATGATATACTGCAGCGAAAAGAAACTTGTACAATTTTCCCTGTAGTATTAAATTTTTGATTTATTAACTTTTAAACCAAATGTTCTTTGTGATTGTCAAAAAATGATGTTCCTACCTTGTGGAAACTGGCCTGTGACCCCATCAAGTTCTCCACCTTCCCAGCACCCTCCTTGAGAGCAGAAGTGACGTCCTTGTCCATCCCTGTCACTGACATCTCACCAAACACCTGCAGATAAAGAGATATCATTATGATGCATTACATATGATACATTGGTTTTTGTATTACCTTTTTTTTAAAATGAAATAAATTATATATAAGTCAATGTGACTCCTGTGTTCACTGATATTAAAGGGATAATAACTCTTCATATGAGGTCTATATTTCACAATAAAAACCATTGTGAATAACTCATAGAAATATAATATATTCTGTTTTACCACAAAAACAGCAGTTAAAGCTATTATTCTGATATCTGAGCTTGTCTTCAGACCACGTGACCTCCATTGATGGCTATATTCTGTTATAATCTCTTAAGAGATTTTAACAAAAAACCAAACTTTTTAGAAAAAAAACAGGGACTAACTTTGAATGTAAAAATGGATTCATTAACCATTGGTAAGTGCGGGAAAATTGTTGTTGACCCCAGGAAAATTCATTTTTTGGCCAAAACGAAGAGTTATTATCCCTTTAATTCATTGTTCACAATTAAAGTAAAACTACTTTCACTTAATATTTGATAACTCTTTCATTATATTTTAATTGATAAAAATAATTATAACAAAAGTTACCACTATAAATGATATGTTTCATCGATATTAAGGCCAGTTCTATGGTTAAATCTGACGAAATGTGTATTGAAGGGAGTAGTGCTCCAATATTTAGATACATAGTCCATATTTACCTCTACAATAGCGCCATCCGGAAGACGTAGAAAATGCCGGAAGAGCTCACGGAGGCCGTCAAGATGGAGGGTATGGATGGAGACGTGGGTCGTGATCTCACGTTTGTTGTTCTTCTTCAGGTCAGGAACATCATCCCAGATACTCTCCTCCACCTGGTGGGAGAAAAAATATCAGGATAAACAAAATGAACAATGATACTGTGTGTGATGACACTTATGGAAAGGCAATTACAGTCCACCTAACCTTATTTCTTATTAAACTTAATGGAGGATTCAGTCAAAATTGTGAAGGAAAAAGTGCAACAAATCTAAAGATAATTACAATAGCATGACATCCTAACTTTCACAGCTCACATCATCAAGTACGACACGTGATCAAAACTCTATGATGAAATGTAGAAACTTACTTCCTCATAGGTTGAAAAATGTGTTTAATCTTTTCAGGAAAAAAATTTATTCTTCTATTGAAAACAATATAGATATTCACTCACATTCTCTTCCTCCCATATGTAATCATACACTGCCGTCTTGCGTCTCTCTCCCTCTTCACCTCGCCACTGTTCTGCCTTCTTGGTGATGTAACTGAGCTCCTGATTGGATATTTCCAGGTCATGTGGTACAAAGAACATATCTTCATCTCCATGGAGACGCCAGTACACATCCAACATGCGGCCATTGTTGTGGAGTCTGGGAACAAGAATAGGTGAAAATTGAAAAGAAAATATAAAATATGCACAATAAGATGTCACACTACCAACAAGGGAAAAACAGGGATTAAACATATCTTCAGTGATGTAGTAAACGAAATGATAATACAATATAAAAGTTAAAGGGAATACTTGTCTCTGGAAAACTGGTTATTGTAAAATTTAGAAGTTGCCAACAAAAGAATAAAAGGTGCACCTAACAATCATGCACTTGCGAGGAACATGTCCGCCCATTTCGTTCTCAAAATGCGTCATAAACTTGAAAGAAAATAAATCTGACACCCACCTGAGGAAGAACATATACAGTATAGCTGCAGCCATGAAGCAGAGACAGAAGTACAGGAAGAGTGTGATAAAGATGCCCGCCAGTCCCGACCCCTCCGCTCTGTTGAAATGCCAGTACAGCTTGGCACAGTCTGCTATAGGCTGGTCACCGCCAGAGTTTAGGTACCTCTGGAATGGAAACCAAGCAAATGATAGACATATAATTACTACTGCTTTTCCTAACCTTATCTGTTTATATCAATAAAATTAGATAACATATCATTTTATTTAATTTTAGATTTCATCATCGAATTTACATAGAGCACTTACCTGCAAGCTCAGATCTATGATCATAATAGTAATGGGATCCAGAACAGCATGGATACCAAAACAGATAATAAACTTGCTACCGAGGTCGGGGAACATCCCAAAGATCTTCTGCATCAGCCAATCAATAATGACCAGCAAGGTGAAGGTCAAAATGATCAAGAACGGCCCCAAGCTGACCATGGCTATTTCTTCACGAGTGTGGAGAAGGGTGCTTTGGTAGTTCAGGTTTACTGTGTAAGGGAGGAACTCAAACCTAAGAATAAATTAAATTTATGTACATTATAAAACATGTACCTAACATTAATCATCTACACACAATTTTGAAAGTATTTTTGAAATACAATGATAGTCAATAGAAGACTACTTCGATTTTGAGGACGTTGTATCCTCTTCAACATGAAATTATCAGTTTGGTAACAATCGCTTATTGTCATTTCTCTCATTAAAAAAAAAATTTAGGCATTATTAAATTAACTAATATTCATTTATAAAACTGTTTCCTTTTCCCATATTTGATAACCTCATTGTAATTTTTCTCTTCTTGGAAATTAATAAGAGAAAAATAAACCCCTACTAACTTGTTGATGGGTATCTCGATTGCATTCAAGAACAGCCACTGTCCGATGTAATGGAGATAGAGACGTAGGAAGAAGATGAAAACAAACAGCATCACCATTCCCCAGAATTCTCTGCTTCTCCACTGTGACAGTCCTAACTCCGCGAGAAACATGCGCCCCACGTAGTTCACTTTCTCCCAGCTGCGTCTTGGCAGGTGCCCTTTCTCTGAGAACGGAGGCCTATTAAAGAAATTAATAAAATTAAAGATAATTTTGGGTACGGTATTTATGAAAACATTAATTAAAACTTTCTCTGTCCAATTTTGATTTTTGCTTCTTTTACCAATTAATAAATATTAAGTAGGCCTTTTATCAAAAACATAATAATAATAATCTCCTTGTCTTATTTTTGTGTGAAAATTTAAGTTAAAAGATACTGCACTTAGCCAAAGACTTAAAATAATATTTTTTGTTAAAAAAAAAAAAATGTCACAGACAAACTATTACACACTGCATAGACAAAACTATTATACACTGCCATACACTAAAAAAAATCAAAAATACAAATACAACACACAAAAATCATAAACACCTTAAACCTGCCAGCTGGCCGTTTTTCACTTACTTGACACTAAAGCTGTGTTGCTCCAGCTGTTCCAGATGGGTCAGCTTCCTCTGGCGTCTCTTAGGGTTCAGAATGGGTGTCTTAGGGAGCATGGTGTACAGTTTCTTAGCGTACACATCCACTGGGTTGTTCATGTGTCTCTGTATTCATAAAGAAAATAAATCAGGTACAAACCAGTGCATAAACTGACTGATAACTTTAAGTTCACTTATAAGCATTTGGAATGGAGGCAATATTTTTTGTCTACTGGCATTTTTGGCAAGATTAAGAACACACTAGTGTATAAACTTATTTACAAGTCAATAATTATATGTAAACATTTGGGATTTTAGTTTTTTAAATTGAGTTTAGCCAGCTCCCTTGGAGGCAAAAAATTTGGTCCACTGGCTGAGAATTAATTAATATGACAGTTCCTTGGTGTAGACATTTACTGAGCTGTTCTTGTGTGTTCTCAAACAAAAATATCATGTGAGCACTGGTGATAAATCCACACTTCAAAAATATATAATTATCTAAACTCACTCCATGGTAAATCTATTTCAGCCAAACAGCTTTTAGATAATCAAAATTTTGATCTACATCAATGATGAATTTGGCTACAACAGAACAACTATTTCTGATCTAACTTAAACTTGATGTGAGTGTCCACTATAGTTTATTTACCTTATAGAAAAGCCCAGGTTCTCCCTTCACCGGCATGAAGTCCTCGTCTTTCTTGGTCATAAAGGCCTCTTCATCATCATAGTCATCGCTGTCACTCTCATTCCCGACCTTGACCTTGTTATCCTTGTGAATGTTACGTGATCCGATGGTCGTCATGGGGCGGCGCTGGCGTAGATCAACATGGAGCTTGTCCTGAAGAATTAAAGGAATGGTTCGTTTAGAATTAAATAATGCCTTTTGATTATCACCTCAACACAAAAGTCACAACAGAAATGCTGCGGTATTTTGATAAGCAAAGAGAAATGGGTCTTTTATTGTCTCATTGTGACCTTTTTCAGTAAACTTGACTTTTGTATGACCATATCTTAAATCTTGATACTTTTTTCTTCATAAAACAAGGACTGAACTATCAAAACTGATAAAACTGCTAAAATTATTTTCCCCTTTGGCAGGAAATAGCAGCCATGATAGAAATTCTAGTGTTTTTACACTCGTAGAGTTATCATCTTATTTTCTTACTGGTTTCCCATCTTCAGACTTGAGGCCGTCATCTGCCAGAGTGGTGTTGCTTTTACCTAGGATACTGCTCATGTGGAGACTCAGCTTGGCTTCACTGGAACAGGAAACTTATATATCAGTATTGTGTGAACACACACACACACACACACACACACACACACACACACTAAGATGAGTGTCTGTGACACACATGCTATGCAACATAAAACTCTGGACAACTAACAAAAATATTTTTATGTTGGACTAGTAAAACATTGGACTTTCTGTCCTTCCATCATCATAATTAGTACACCTGTCCATTATAAAAAGAATATAATTTGTTCATTCAATAATGGCAGCGCAAAATTATACTAAATACAGAATGGTAATGCACCAATTGTGTTATTATTATATTATATTGTACAAGGTCATGATTATCTCAGTACAGAATTAAACTGAAATTGAATTGAATTGGACTGAATTGTCATTATCATTATGATATCATTACCTCTGGGCCCCTTCCTTGGTCAGTGTGGACCCCATATTGCTGTGGGATCCTGGGATAGGTTCCTCTCCGTCTTTAGCCTCTTCTCCAGTATTCACACGGTCTGGATGACTGAGAATTCCTGACAGGAACTGAAGTTCTACTTCATATTCTTTTTGACCAGCCATATATCTAGAAGACAGAGATTTCTCAATTTAGTATCTCATTTCCACAATTACACAGGTACATTTTTTTTACAATTTTAAATATATTTCCAGGTCTATGACTGAATATTTTATGATAATCAATCAAAACATTAGAAGCATTGAATAAGCAACATATGTTGTCATGATTGCATTTAAGGATGTAGATAACAGTAAATTGTCAAAATTTGNGTCACAGATAGGGAAAGCCCCCCATCCCACCACGCGGTCAGTGGGTACGACGGCGCCACGGAGGAGGAAAAGCTCGAACACCAGCACCATGCCTGGGCGTACTGAGGGCTTGGCGGGGAGGACCGTGAACACACTCTGCTCCAGCTGGAACACATATAAAGTTTGATGAAATCAGAAAACTATCTAACCAACAAAATAAATAGATAAATAAATTAACAGATGACTGTTGACTAAGAGATGGAAAAGTTCATATTTCCAGATAATTTATCTCATAATACTATTTATAAAAATATTACTAACCTTTAATTAAGCATTCAAATTTGTTAAGGTTGATAAAAATGTAAATCATAAGAAAATTAACATGTTTCTACCCGATGAATGACTTTTTGACCCTTCATCCCAGGGCCTCGGATGAAGGAATTACAGAAGTTATTTGAGCCTGTTTGCTCTTATACTTAAAACTACCTTTAACTGATTGTTATAGATCTGAAGTTGTTTGAAATAACTGAGTAATTCAAGCTGGGTAATTACCACACCTTTAACTCAGCATTGTAGAAGTTCCCGTCGTGGTGTGTGGGCAGCGTGGCCCCACCCCACTGCTGACCCTTTAAGTTGGACCATCTCATCACGATGCCCCCCAGTCTGTTGTACAGGGACACCATCAGCACATAACGGCCAGCTGAAATGGAAGGTTTTATTTCAATATCTTTGATTTAAAAATATCTTAATTCAAAAATACCATCAGGACATAGCGGCAAGCTGAAACAGAAATATAAAAATAGAAAAAAATATAATTTAACACCTTTGATTTACAACTATCTTTATGAATTTTTTCCACAATTTAATTTTCAAAGAATGTAAAGGCCAGTTGAGACAGCAAAATTTTATTTTAACATCCTTATTTTTCAAAGATTTTCATGAATAGTGAGCAGATGAAAGTGAAGTATATATGTATGTTTATTGAAATCTTGTATAGCTACCATCTAACAGTGAATGATTCTGAATAAGAAAAAGAGGCAAGAGGGGGTTTCAAAAATGTACTCTTTCTTCCTTGCTACCCAAATATATACCACAGTGATAACATATGTACTTGTAACAACGCCTGGTTTCTAAATTAATGTCCCATCTTACCTTTGCAATTTACATATGTGATATAAAAGCAATGCCTTTCCCACACTGGAGATCAGTTAACTAACTCCATTTCTTTACTGTAGAATTTAGATGACCTTGACCTACCTGGTAATTTGTCCTTGACCCCTCTCAGGCAGTTCAGCTTCACCTGGATTGGCTGGGGAGTCTTGTTCCAGTCGACCTTCCATCTTCTGCCTTTACTCCCTCCATAGTGACCATCTGACACTGTGAGATCTCCATACATTGTCTAAAATAGGGAATGGAGAAATTACATAAAGACAAGAAAGAGCATGTCACCAGGTCATTTAAAATTTCTCTTTTAAAGGAGCAATTCTGAATTCCACATACTGTACATTGACTAAATCTCCTCTCTAGGGAGAATGACAGATGCAGGTAATTTTTTCTCATTTTATTATTCAGTGTGATCTAAATGAGAACACCCTTCTCTCTCTTCCTCCCTTTCTGTCTCCCTTTCTACCTCCTCTCTCTATCCTGCCCCCCTCTCCCTCCCTTCTCTCTCTTTCTGTCTCTCTCTCCCTCCTTTACTCTGTCTCTCTTCTCGTACCTTAACTTCTCCCTTCCTTCTCTCCAGGACAGTGGTCAGCTGGTTTTCTGACCGTCTGAAGGCCTTGTGAAGTCTGTCCATCAACAGACGTTCCTTCTGCTGCGCTATTTCCTGGAAGAAAAATAAACATCACAGCTTGAGTTTTGAAAACAGTTGGTTGTCAGTTTTCTCATCAAATTAGTGTCAATATTTTAACTCTTGACAGTATACTGGCAGGCTTAAACTTAACTTTTCACCAAACTTTATACATTTTAATTCATTCAGTTAGTTTCAATGAAATAAGTAAAGAAAATTGAGTCTGATGAAGTCTAAGGATACAAACCAAAGATCAGACCTCATACAACCTGCACGTGAGTATGCACATTACGAGTTTTGATTTTTTCTTCAATTATTTGATCTAAATTTATCCTTAACCTCTCTCTTAGCCAGAAGTCTGCGTTTCTCTTTCAGCCTCTTTGCCATACGCTTCTTGGCTTGCTCCTCACTGATGAGAATTCCTTCCTGGCGCTGACGAGCAATCTCTGCCTCCTGTTGTTGGTAAGCTATGTGCTCATCTCGAAGTCGCTTCTCTTCTTCCTGGAGTGGAAAAAAACAAAGTTAAAATTAATTAGAATGGGAAAAAGTACCAGAGTTAAGTATGACTGTGGTTAAATTAATGGTTAAAAAAAAAAAATTCTACAATGAGCGTGTCTTCCATGATATAAAATTTGTGACCACTCCCAACCAAAAATCATTATCATCTCAAAAATATTGCTTAAAACATAAATTTAAAAGGAAAAACATCATTGGATACTTGCCTGAATCTCCTCCAATGAAATGTTCCCTATCATAAGCACCTCGTCCCTAACATCAGTCTCAAACCCCTCCACATACTCTTGAATATCCTCCTCCTCCATCGCCAGGCGAAGTTCAGAAATTTTCTGGTAATTTGGGACATGCTCCGGGCGCGTGAAGAGAGCAGGAGGGCGCTGAGAAGTCTCGAGGTCCGAGTCGCCCCCTTCCAGAGTGTCCATGAGGCGATAGAGATCAGGCAGTGTGTGATCTTCAGCAGGAGGTTCTAAAAACATTTAACAAGGAACAATTAAGGACATGACTTCTATCCCAGCAATTTTACTGAATTTCTAACATCTTACTGGCAATTATTTCTCATAAAAATAATAAATAAATAAATAAATATCACTAAAACATTCTGATATTAATCCCAGGCCTACCATATTTGAATTCCTCATCACTCAGTTCAATGCCGTATTCCTTGGGGTCCAGATCATCAAACTCTCTGGCCTCAAACTTGTAGCTGGTTTTCTATAACAGATAGAACGAATATTCAAACAGTTTAGGGTCTAAGTTAAAATATAATTAAAGATAATTCTTAGAAGAAAGAAAGATTAGTGGAACAAATCTGCAGTCACAGTTTAACACATTCTATGTGGGCTGTTATATTTTTTACAGATTCTCTCTCTCTCTCTCTCTCTCTCTCTCTCTCTCTCTCTCTCTCTCTCTCTCAGCAATATGAGGTTAAAAACCACATCCATCCTCTCTCATTCTCTCTCTCTCTTCAACTAAGAATAAACACAGGAGTTGGGCCTTACCTTAGGTGTACTAGTTGTAATGTGCGTAGAAGTTTGCCGCTGTTGTATTTGCGTAGGAAAGCCATCTTTCTCAGCTCCAGGACCTGTCGCGGGTCTTTCTGCACTGGCTGGCCGAGAAGCTGATGTTCACAGAGAAATAGATACATACTGATGTTTCGATGGAGTATTAATTAATTAAATTTTTTAACACTTTCATTTTTTTCTAATTTTGGAGGTATATTATTCCTGGGGTCAGTCCATTATTTAAGACTGCCTATTTTACAAAGTCATTCAAAAGTGAATTCAATTTCCGTACATCATGAGAACTGTCAAATAAAAGTGCATTAAATAAATGAGTCAGAAACAAAAAAAAAAAAAAAACCAAAAAAAAAAAAATTATATTATGAGAATAATTTGTTCAAGTTATAAAAATTACACAGAGTAAATAATTACTCAGTGACAAATACCTGGTTTTGGTTCTTTTATCGATTTCCCCTCTAAGTCGTCAGGAGCATCTGGATTTGATGTTGAAGGGGGCGCTGGTGCAGAATCCGAATCCCATGGCTGGCGGCTTATTGCCTCCTCACCCTCTACTGTAGATGGCGCCACAGGTAGTGAAGAAGATGGCTTCATCTGACTTTTTACAGTCTTTTTACCTGGAGGGGGAGTCACTGTTGATGTAGATGGCTCTGGTGGATTCTCCTTTGATTCTTCATCTTTAACTGTAGGTGGAGACACTGTGGAGTCTTCCTGTTTGGACAGAAAATTGAGGAGACAGGATACTTAAATGATCATAATGCGTCACATCTTTTCAATTTTTTCTGATTATCTAATTTCTGACAATCTTTTCTGATTATCTAATATCAATGATCAGAAATTGTATAAAAAAACTTTCCTCACAAAGATTGATGACAATTATTTTCATTTTAGTGTGGTAGTGAATAAAATAGTTCCTTATCAATTATAAAACTCATTCTCTCACTGTTAAAAAATTCCAACCCCAGAGAACAGCTGGGGGGTGGGTGGAGGGGGAATCGGATAGAGGACATGTGCTTCTGACCTCCAGTTAGCTTAATGGACTTCTCTATTTCCATGTCAAGCAAAACAAGATGCTAAACTCCCCCCCCCCATTCATTCCACCAATCCCCACCCCATCAAAACCATGCATCTGCCATAAAAGTCCAACTTAAGTGCAGTCTTAACTGACCTTTGGAATATTTTCTTGTGGAGTTTCCTCCCTTTCTACTGCCTTTTTCTTCCCTTTCTTTTTTCCTTTGCCCTTCTTCTTAATCTTTGGTGTCACTTCTTCATCCTCCACTTCTACAACTGCTGAGGCTCCCTGTGTTTGAAGTAAAAAAAATCAATCACACAAACAAACAGGACTTATTTTCTCTGAATCATTTTTAAAATCACAACCAGGGTATGACTCATTACAAATATATATCACTGCGTAAAAACATAGTACTAGTATATATATTAATTAAACTGTCAAAAAACTGCCTTTACAGGTCTATAGGGGTTTGTTTTTTCTGGTGGACCCTTTACCATTAAAACTTTGTTTCTAGATCAAATTTAACCCAGAACAAACTATTTGCCAACAAAAGGGGACTGACCCCCCCCCCCACCCACCCCAACCCCCACCAATGGCTTGGACTCCTTGAAATTTTGTGTGAAATTACAGGTAATAATTTTTAGAGGCATTTGTACCCCCAACTTGGAAAAAAAAAACCTGCTTTGCATTGTTAATTTGTAAATACCGGGCACAACAAATAAATCTAAATTATTTCACCTACAGCGCCCCCCCCCCAAACCAAATATTTGTACCATTCCTCTGTGTTTATAACAGACCTGTGGCTCTTCTTCTTCATTTGCATCTTCTTCAGCTTTTTTCTTTGGTTTGACACCTTTCTTCAGCTTCATTTTTGGAACTAAATAAAAAACAAGGCAGCAAAGCTGACAAATGTACAGACAAAAAAACAGAAAATAAAGATGCAAATAAGTGAAAAATTAAATTTTCGCAAAAAACTGTTAAATTGCCAGAAAAATTTACCAAACAGACTGCATTGCCTATTGAAGCTGTATGTTAGACCCATGTTTCTTTCCTGTAAGTTTGAGAACAGTAATTGACATGATTTCCCTTAAATGGTCATCATAGGAGCAGTGCCCAAAATAGGGGTTTCTTCAAATTTTGATGCAACATTACATAATGTTGAACAGCATGATGACAAACAAATGTTATTAATAAAATATTAGTAACATGGACATTCAGAAAATGTGACAAGAAAAAGTCTTCAGGATCATGGAACTTTAAAGTCACACCTTGTAAATGCCAATATGTGAAAAATTAAATTTTCACAAAAAACTGTTTAACTGCCAAAAAAANGAATATTCATCAGTTCTGTAAGTTTCAAGCCAAAAGAAAAAACAGTATTCCACTTATCGTGTTATCGGTAAAAGTGCACGGCGACGACAGACGCAGATGATGGCTATATGTACAGACACATCTGTGTCTGTACATAAAAAATTGATAATATCAGGGACATTGATGCTTAAATGTATATATGCATCTGTAAACACAAAACAAGTGCTGTTAGGTGTGAAAAACTTAATAAAAAAATCACAATTATTTCTCAGTCCAACAAAGGTAAAAATAACTAAAATCTCACATTCAGTCAAAAATAAAATATTTAAATTACCTTGTTCAGCCATTTCCACTCAAGTGTGCAGTCAATACTTGGAAAATGAAATGAAACAAACAGCATCTTAAATTTCTGTTATAAATGTTAATTACTAGTACTGCTATATCTATAATACTTACAAACCTGCAATGATTTGCGATAAAAAAGACAGAAACAAAAAACAACCAAATATCACACGATCAATGAGAAAAGATGCAAACATGCTAAATAAAAAGTAAGTAAAGATACGATTGCAAATTAATTCAAAATCTGAAGGCTAATGGTAAAACAATAATTGAGCTGCATGTAAATCTTCACTCCTTGGCTATGGGATGTAAAACAATTTATTGCCATGCCAAAAGGAATGACTGTTGAAGTTCAAATGTCCGATGCGAGTAACATGGTCAATCAAATGTGTATAATTTGGCTTAGAAATGACAATAACACATTAAGTGAGAGCTCGATTTTTGTAATATTTCAGACAACTAAATACAAGCGAATTCATTCACATCATGATATGCATGGGGAGTCAAAGAGGTCAGCATAACTACCTGGTCCTAGCATAGATTTGCTCGCCAATTCGAGAGCAAAGCAGAATCACTGCCTACAGAACAGGTGCCCGTTCGCAGTGTCTCTTCTTGACCCACTTTTCAAATCACCAAATCACCACCTTTTACCCCACTCTAAACAATGAATTTATGCTTAATGCCATTGCAAGTATATCTTAAAGACACATTTAAACTTAATTCGGATTACATACTTCAAATGTTACCTTTTAGTGAAGTTATGAGTGGGAAAAAATTAGTGAAGAAGCCTCATCCGTATTTTCAGCCCGTCCGCCATTGTTAAACATTTACGTCACTACAATAGTAACGTTGACGTCACAGACAAGAAGAGACACAATTTACTGCTTTCAAGAGGTGAATATGGTATGATAATTTGTAAACACGTCCATAGAAATGAATTTGAAATGTTTATATTTATCTTTACACCGAAAAAAATGTTCTGCTTTAAATACTCTTACTTTAATATGAACAACATCCGACAAAGCTTTTCTTGTCATAGATGGCGCTGGTCGCTGAATGTTTGAGAGGGAGAGAGATCTTGAATCTTGAATGAAATACAGAAATGTCTGGGCAGCAAAGAATACCTCTCTACCTGGAGCGTCATAAAATAGGGGCACTGTTTGAGGCAAGTGGATTATGTGAATTGATGAACTCTTTTGATGTGCAATTTTTAAGGCCGTAACACCAACAGCGTCTTAATGTGTTACTCCGACGACTGTTATTTCATCCCCTACTACTACTACTATTATTACTACTACTACTACTACCAGATCAACCTGGATTTGATTAAAAACCTACACGATTTCCAGTTTTGCTGCGACTACATTTGTTTATAGTTGTCAACATTCAATTCTTTAGCATAAAATGTTTTAACATTTAATATTAAAATAATAAAATACTAGTACACTTCACAATTGTAGATCTTTTCTTCGATCATCCCTGTCATCTGTACACTTTTTTCCATTCATCCATCCATTCATCAGAGTTGCCAACAAGACCATACTCTAAATGCGTCATTTAGCTGTTGTCTAACATCTTATTTACCAAAGAATAACCCTGCAAACAAAGGGAGTCTGTCATAAATAATTTGACAACTCTGGTCCGTGCCTATCATTCTGATTATCTAACTGATTACTATTTCTATTCATTGATACAGGAGTTGATGTCCAAGATAATCCACGACCAGCCAGATGACCCTATCTATTTCTTGATCAAAGTGCTGCAGAAGAAACATAAACTTATCAAGGAGGTGAGGACACATACATCTCTAGCATGCACTAACAACGTACATACATGCACACACACACACACCTGTGCATCAGGATCGTTGGCAGGGGAGGTTCTGGAGTTTCTAACAACCAACCCATTTGGTTATAAAACAAAAATTATTTTGGTTTATGCCGTAATGATCCACATTTTCAGAAAAAAGAGCACTCATTTGTTCGAAATTGTTGGCTATAGGCTTGTACGCACATAGATTAGTACAACAACAAAACTGTAATGTCTAATAATTTGCTCCCATAATGTTTAAGTTTATCATGTTATCTTGTATGTTGTGGAAAATTTAAAAAAAAGTATTTGTAATTGTTTTTTTTTGTAGGCTGAAGATGGAGCCAAAGGACCCACACCTACCAGAAAAAGTACCACAGAGCTCTTCAGTGAGTCATGTTAGTGGAGATAAAGAAAATTGATCATACATGGACAGCATTTTGAATTTATTTAATTTAAAGATTATTTCAAATACATTATCAAATTAGATTAAAAATTATGCTTGTACTCTTTAAGTTTTGTGTACTTTAGATGTATTGCTTTTACAAAAGCAGTTTTTAACATTATATAGCATTTGTAAACACATTTATTTCTACAATTTGTAGAATTATATAATTGGTGATTGGATACCTCTTCTGTACATGAATAAGAATACATTATTTGTAATATTATTTATAAAATTGTATGTCGGTGTATAAAATTGTAGGCCATAGCAAGAAAAGCACCCCAGAATTAAGCAGAAAAAGCATGCCAGCTTCTGCAGCTTCTTGGGCGCAGTCTCCTCCTGGTGAGCATTTATATTCATTGTTACGTAACATAATATACCACACCTAAGAAGACAAAAAAAGACTGTTTTGTATTTAGTTCAGCAGATACATTAGGCCTGAGTTTTGATATTATTATAGTTGACCAGTTAATTGTAGGTAAATATTTTTTTCATACAAAAACAGTTAAGTATGCTAGAAAAAATCTGCTCTTTTATTTGAAGCTAAAAGAAAATTTTAGCCAGCGTAATCTTGGTATTTGTATGTACTATAGATGGTGCTGTGACTGAAGACAAGCAGAGAGACTATGAAAAACCTTGGTTGAGTCATAGCAAGAGATTGAAACCAAAGAAACCTGCTACTGCTGCTGCAGGAGGGGATGGAGAGAATGTAAAACCAGGTAAGATAATTTCCCGCAATTCAAAAATTGCAAAATATATATTGATTTTAAGTATTATTGAATACTTAATCTACAGAAGATATAAAGAATCGAAATGAAAGGTTGTACACATGGTTTAGCGATAAAAAGTAATTTAAAAAGAGACATCTTACTCAGTTTTCAGTGCCATGTTAAGAGCTTGATTTCCTTACAGTTGACAAGCTCAAACATAAATACCAACTTTCAGTTATAAAGTGCAGCAAGGTTCAACTTAGTCCAAGGTCAAAGGTCACTCAAAGGTCAAGGACACAGTCCTCAGAGTTTGAGGAATTTGTGAAAGCTCCATCAGGTGACTGGCATGGAGGGATTAATGACTAACAAATGAGAGATTAATGAGGATTATACTCACTGAGGATCAATAACAATTTCTGCATGGTTTAGATGGTGAACACACATGTTCAGTCATGCAGTTTGCACTAGACATATTTCCAAAAATTGCAGCAGTTTTCTGTCTATTCACCAAGGCATGGCATATCCAAAACCATTCATGGCATTACAATCCTTGAGTTCAGGTTACTTGCATGGAAGGTTTAGTGACTAACAAACAGTCTTATGAGGGTAATGGTCACAAAATGAATAACAATTTCTGCATGGTTTAGCTGCCTATGAAATGCTTATTAATGGGATCTTCTCCAGGATTGCCTTATTAATGAGGAAAAGAGACTTAATCATGAAGTAAGAGCTAGAAAACTTTTAACCTTTAGATGGCATTCATGGTTTACTTGACTGATCCCATTAAAGTAGTTAAAATGTGAATTAACAGCATGCACCCTGTGTACACTTTTTTTTTTTTTTTTTTTTTTGGGGGGGGGGGGGGGGGGTCATGCAAAAGTGAAGTTGGGTTGGCAGCTTCAATGAAATGTGTGCTATAAATAAGCAGCCCAAGCTGAGTGGCAGTAATTGCAAACTGAATGTGCTTATGTGAGTCGTAAATTGCATTTGAAATTATGTACATAAATGTACATAATTTTTAGTCATCAGTATATTTCTTCAAAGTTAATTTCCAAACACATAACATGTAATAAGAAGAAAGAAAACAATCATAATACTTACCTGTGGCCTCAATATCATGAAATGATTACATCTTGGAAAAATTTTTGGGATCTGCAGTAACTTGATAGAACCACAAATATTTTCAGTTTCATTTAGAGGTCTGGCTCAGGATTTATCAAAGCAGATGTATTCGTACTTAAAATTTATGCCAGTGGTAACATATATACATATTTTAAAGGATGATAATTTAAATCCTGAGGCTCCTTAAATTTGACACAGGCTCAATTTTTCTCCTCTCCCTTGATGCCTGCAAGCCTCCCAGTATAAAAAAGATAAAAATTTGAATAATCTTACAATTGGTTATTTTAGCACCAAGAAAACAGTGGAATGCAGACAACAAAGTTCCTACAGCTGACTTTGATGAGCTTTGGGAAATCACAAAAGGAGGAAAAGCTTACCAGCGTGTTAGGGATGAGGAAGAAAGAGAGGAGGCAGAAGCCAAGAAAAGAGAGAGTGGGTGGAGAAGTGTCATGTTAGGGGTGAGCGCTTCATGGTGTTAAAAAACCAAATAGGTTTATAGACTGAAAATATGGTGCTAAAATCTAGTAACACTCTGAATATAAGTTTTCCCAGTAATTTTGCCCTTTGTATTTGTATTTCTTGGTAGTCTTTTTCTTAATCGTGCTAGTATTCCACGTTTCAGGAAGGAGAAGACATGGTCTATAGCAGTGGTGGCTACACTGGGCCATATAGAAAACCAATGACAGAGGAGGAAGAATTAGCTGCAGAGCTTTCAGTTGGGAGGTCAATACGCAGTGATCCCAGAGAACGCGAGGAGGCAGAAACTGAAAGCAGTGCAGGGTGGGTATCCTATTTAGGGATTTCACAGCAGAATACTTTATCCAGGAGTGCTTTGGTAATGACTTCTTTCTCAAAATGTCAATTACTGTTGTCGGTCATTTTTTTTTCTTTTGCCAAATGACTGAATTTATTGAAGTCCTTGATAAATGTCAAAATGCATCGCAAATTACATTCCAAAGCCTATTTTTCATTTATTTTGAAATAATCATTATCGTAACCTGATATTATTTCTCAAACTATGTAGTTGCCTCAACCTAATCCTCTATGTAACAAATTACACAAGCATTCATATTTTGCACTCAGTGCATCCAACATGTTTGATGAAAATCAATTTTTCTTTTTCATTTGATTGAAAACAACCACTGGATACATCATAATCTACAATTAAATTTTTTACTGTATCACTAATTATTCTAGATCAACCAGCAGCAAGCGTAAGGGTCCAAAATTTGCCTCAGAACAACACAAGAAAGATTTAGAGAAGTACATCAAGAAGGAGAAAGAAGATGTTCAGTCTCAAGACTCTGGTTATCCGGGCGAGGACGATGATTATGATGAGGCCATTGAAGTGCTGGGTAAGATTTATGATTTTTGTAATTTCAGAAATGAAGTATATAAAAACTAACAGTTGGTTTGAACTTTTAGAACAGAAAGCTTTGTCTAAGTTGACCAGATGTCAGTCAGTTGAAATTTGTGTGAATGTAGCTCTGTACTAGTTTATAAATAGTGAGAAACAATAGAAATAAGAAATATCCTATGCTTCAGACTCTTTTTTGTGATGGACTGCTATTTGTTTATTTTGATTATTTGAAGAGCAATTTTTACACTCTAGATCTTTGTGATGATAAGTTCTTCTTGTCAGTTTTGAATTGATGTGTATTAGTTAAATTGTAAGCCAAAAAAATAAATCAGTGGAGCTATTTTTTTATTTTGATTCTAAAAAAAACTCAATTTTCATGTTTGTATGTTAATCAGAGAACCCCGAAGATCTGAAGAATGAAGGTATAACTGGAGTGAAGACGTCTGGAGTCAGGATCAGCAAGGTAGAGTGTGTTGATTTTTTTAAAAAGGAAGAAGTACTTTTTATTAGTAAAAATTATATTAATTTATGTATGAATGATTTAGATGTTTTGTGGTATTGAAATATTTCTGGAAATATTTTAAGGCACTATGCACAGGATTAATATGCCAAAATGGTTTTTCCTGGGGGGGGGGGGGGAGTAATTTTCTCCTACATTTAAATCATTGTGTGCCTGAGTGCCTTAGACTTGGATTAAAATAACAGCTGATGTTCTGTTTTAGATCTTTTTGAGTAATATTCAGCAGTTGCATTGTAATAGCATTGATGAGTGAATGTGTGAGAAATTTCAACACTGATGAAATAATCATCCATCACACTGAAAATTTAATGTTGTAAGTGTTAAATCATTATAATACTTAATGTTTTAGACAATGAAGACAGTTGAAGCAGAGCCTCAAGTGAGAGTCAGTATATGTGCCAGATGTGCTAGGTAAAGGACAGAGGTGTATAATAATAAAAAATAATACAGTGATGTGACATGCATGTTAAGCATGGTTACATGTTAAATATGTCTTCCTGAGGAGTGGTGTATCAGACTTATACCATGGCTTAAAAAACAAAGTTTTCTAATTTATTTTCTGAAGAAAGTATAAGCATTTTTTTCTTCAATTAGTGAGATATTACATTTTAAGTTAAAATATTGCTTAAATTGCTTCAATTTATAGTGAAGGTTTTCAGCAAACAGCAATTTCATTAGTCAGTTTTATTTTTGCAGGGTCATAGGTGGCACTGAAATGAGTGAACCGACAAGACAGTCCAAATTTGAAGAACTTTCTGAGGTTGGCTTTGAGAGAAATGGATCTGCAGGTAGATTGGCTGTAGCTACTTATACTTAAAAGATGCTTTTCATTTAGCTAGGGCAGTTCTCTTACTGTTAGTGTTGTAGCCCTTGCTTTTGTTGTTGTCTGCAACACCTGTGTTGTAGTTTGTTGTAGTAGGTAATCAGTGCCTCACATCACATTTTAGTCACAAGTGAAATAAAATACATAACACACACATACACGCACACACACAGAGAGAGAGAGAGAGAGAGAGAGAGAGAGAGAGAGAGAGAGAGAGAGAGGACCATAGACACACAAAATACTTGTTAGTTCATAGTCAGTGTCTGACATCACATTTTAGTCACCAGTGAGATAACTATAGACATAGCGTCCTCCCCCGACAGAGCCACCGCCAGCAGCTTCCAGGCCAAGGCATGGGATATCGTCCAATCAGAAGAGGAGGGAGAGGGAGTGACAGATTTCTTTGATACTAATCTCCAGGCTGCTCGCCATGTATCGCAGCTTGTTGCTAAGGGAAACGCAAGAAGTAAATGATATGGAGAGCCAATTTCGTTTTTTTTTAAATTACTTTTTTTTGATTGATTTGATTTGTTATGTTTGTGTTCTTGTCACCCTGAGAGTTAGAGGTAACTGCTATATCACCTCAGTTATCAGCATGTTCTCTGTGTTAATGGAAATGGCAGAGGGGAACTGATAATAGATTGACCTCTGAAACTCAGGGTAATACTGGGAATGGCATGCTATAATAGAAGTGAGTTTCAAGTTAAATCTGAAACTGAAGGGTGACTCTTGTGAACCTGTTTTGGTTTTTGTTCAGGAAATATGAGAAGAAACTGTAACCAAGAATGCAGAGGGAATGTTTGATATATTTGTTTAATTCTTTTACAGTTGAAAGTAGTTGACATCATTTATTTATTTATTTAATTTTTTTTTTGTTGAAATATTTATTGATATTTTAGTTTTTGTTTATTTGCTTGTTTGTTTGTGAATGCTCTTCTTCTAAAAAATCAGTTTCAGCTTTTTGACCAGGTACCAAGAAGGAATGTGTTAATTTTTGTGTTTGACAGCTTGTCTTTGTTGATTCTTAACTTTCAAAAAAAAAACAAAAAAAACTTGTTATATTTAAATGTTTTTGTGTAAAATCTTTAAAAGAATTAGAGCATATTGTTTTTAGCCTACTCAGCAACGTGAAATTGTGTTATTTTTTCCTAAACAAGTTTTTGTTAATTATATTTGAGCTTTCTTTTTCATCTCATGCATTCATTCATCCTTGTCCATACCCCCCCCAAAAAAAAATTAATTAATTAATTAATTAATTAATTAGTATAGAAGAAAAAAAATCAAGGATTGTGGTTTTGCAGTAAGAAGAATCTAAAAGATGATTTTTTTTCTTCCAATTCCAGCTGTACGGTTTGCCCGCCAGCCTCCCAGTGACTTTGCAGATGGAGAAGATGATGAAGATGACGAATTTGAAAGTGTATCTCAAGTCTCAGGACCTGTGAGTCTGAATTTTTTTTTTTTTTTTTTTTGTTTTTTACAAAAAATCAAACAAATTAATGAATTATATATAATACAATCTTTTGTCATTATATTAGTTATTGTTTGTTTTAGCCATGGCTTCCAAACAAATCAAAGTTTTTGATCCAAACTATATATGGCACTTTGGAAAAAAAATTATCAAGTCATTTCCATGTTGAAATAATTTGTTACGTAACAGTTCACTGACTGGAATAAGCCATTGATTGACAATTTAATATACACAAGAAAATTCTCACAGCCAAGACATATACCGTAATATTTCCAGAGACACCCAGTGTGGCAAGCAGAAGACTCTGATGGTGAGTTCAATGTCTCTTCATGGAGTGAAATTACTGAAAATAACTGTCCAAGTTGACTGTGTTTGGCACAAATAGTAAAGTATTAAAATTATAATTTTTCTCACCAATTCGATAGCAAATGAAAAAAAAAAGCAGATGTTGAGTGGAGCATTTTTTCATTTGAATAAGTTTGCACAGAATACCATTGTCTGTTAGTCTGTTTTTATGTGCATGTGTGTTTGTGTGTGTTTGATAAGGATTAAGTGTTTTTTGTCATAACAATTGTTTTGATGCTGTTGGTAATCTGTTGCCTGATAAATGTGAAGAACATAGCAGAATCTAGACTTCAGATTTGTGTGGGTGTGTGAGTGTGCACGCGAAGCACCTGAAAACGTGATGCTTCAGAAAAGCAGCCACTGATAAGAAAGTTGACGTAGATATGATCTATAGATATGAATTGCTGTCATTGTTTGCATATCATGCAAAATGCTTTTGATTATTTATGCTTGATAATTAATTCTGTTATGGTGATTATTGATTGCATGGGGAGATGAGATAACGTTTCTGTCAAAAATATGTTTTGAGTCAGCACAAAAATCAGGTATTTAGTACCTCCCTCTCTCCTCCCAGAAGATTATGAATAAACAGCAAACATATTTAGCTGTAATCTTATCATTTTCAATAATAGTTTGATTCTGAATTGAAATATTCTGTTAGCAATGATAATACGAGATAATGTTTAGATTAACAACACAAAGGCATTTTGATCAGTTGTGCTGTTGCATTCAAAATAGATCTCATAGTGTTGCCATTGCCACAACCCATAGCAAATTCTAGAAAAATGTTTGTCATATTGCTGGAGTAATAAGGCTGAAGTTGATGTCAATGGATTTTGTGAATCATAAGTTTATCCAATAAACTTGTTACTACTGTAACAACTCTATGAATTTTTGCTTACATGTTTGACCCAGACATAGGATATAAACATATGGTCATTTGCATGAAACAGATTTTTAAAGATCTGATAATAAGTCTTGAAGTCTGACATATATGGTAGACTCACAAAGTTAAAAAGAAAACAACTGGTCACTGGTGTTAGTTTACATGACTAATGGCATAATAAAATAGTGACTGTATCAAAAATTTTGTTGTCTGAACCATGTTTGTTCATATACAGAAACTTATTCTGTATGTAGATGGCGACCACCTAATAATAAGTTTATGCTATTCTTCATGAAATGTTTTAGTTAGTAATCAAATGGAAGGAATCCATGGGCACCACTATCATCGTGTTTGCGTGTTGTCGTTGGCCTCTTGTGAGTGGTCGAAGTTGATTTGTGAGTGGTCGAAGTTGACTTGGGAGTGGTCGTTGTCGTCTTGGTTGTTGTTTTGGTCGTCGAAGTCGTAGTACTTTTTGTTGTAGAAGTTGTTGTGCTCTTTGTTGTTCTCTTGGTGGAGGAGGTGGTCTTTGGCATATGCATGGGTCTGATGGCCATCTTGGTGGCTTCTAAGGAATACCATACCCCGCGGAATGATTTCCAGTAGACACCGTCAGGGACAATCGAGTGGTAGGAGCCATGGCGCATCCCGTTCCCGTTGAGGTTGGAACGGCTGTCGTTGCTGTACCACCATCCGCCGTGATGTTTGGTGGCCATTTTGTTGTGGTCACGATCTCTGGTGCTGAAGGTCATGTTTCTGGAACCAATGAAGGAGTCTCCTAAAAAGTTGAAGAAAAGTTTTGAAAACTGACTTTTAATTAGCTGTAGATGTGATTATAAATTAGCCATGAAGTGGTTCAAATTCTTTCCCTGGATAATACTGAATTATGCCATCAAAGTTAAGAAAAAATCAGCCTTTAGTAATCTTACCTATATTCCCCTTTGAGATGTCAGCTGTTATTACTGTTATTTTTATTATAATTATAATTATTGTTATTATTATTATTATCAAAATAAGCCTCAAGAACTGATCCATTAATCTACCCAACATCTTACCAACATTTCCCTCTTTGAGACTCCCAAGGTACAGTTTGTATCCGTCACTGGCACTGCTAATGGAGAAATCAGTAAAGACTCCAAACCCAGAATGGCCGTTGAAGTCTTTGAGATCTACACGTAGTTCATACTTGCGGCTGTTCTTCTTTGGATTGGTCAGCTGATACATGTTATCCAGACCTGGGTGGAAAGATTAGTTTCACAAATTTAAATATTGTAACTTTTACACTATTGTAAAAAGCATTTAGGCAAAGGATAATTTTTTAGTTAAATGTAAAGTTCTGTCAAGTAAATGCTTTGGTTACCAAAAGCTCAAGAGAACTTTATATCAGTATCCATTTTTATTTGTTTATGAATTTTTATTTGCAACCCCAAAACCCCCAAAAATTATAAAGGACTGGAAAATTAAAAAAGTGTCATGCTCACCCCACCAGAATTCAAAGCCCAGCTGTCCGAAGCCTTCTACATAGGAACGCATTCCTTCATAGAAGTCCAGGGGCTTTTGGATGCTGGTCTCACGCTTTTGGATCAACTGGAAATGGGGTCATTATTATTATTATTATTATTATTATTATTATTATTTATTATTATTATTATTATTATTATTATTATAGGAGGGAGATCGAGAGAGAGAGAGAGACATAAGATTTGAGAGAGAGAGAGACATAAGATTTGAGAGAGAGAGAGAGAGAGATGTAAGATTAGAGAGAGAGAGAGAGAGAGAGAGAGAGAGAGAGAGAGGTAGGGTAAGAGAATTTTTAGTACTGGAAAAAAAATTCCTACCAGCCATTCGTGCCCAGGCTCCTTCATGTCACAATAGGCCCCCATCTTACACGTTCCCACAGTGAAGTTATAGATACCAGATACCTTAATGCCTGCTGGTGCCAGATCTGAACAGTCCACAGGAGACTTGGAGGCTACAGAGAATGTGTATTGAGAAATAAATGAATGATATAAATTAATTGATTAATTTATAATCAAATAAATATATGATAATATAATTAATTTATAGATCCAAGACCCCTCATTTCTTGCTCCCTCCAGATTTGAACAGTGTACTGGTCACTTGGAGGCTGCACATAATGTGTATTCAGAAATAAGTGAATGAATAAGTAAATATATTAATTAATAATCAGATATATGCATAAATGAATAAAAAGATTGATAAATTGATAAATAATAAATGAATATTTATTTAGTAAGTTTCAAAAAGATAAGAGAGAAATTTTCAGTTTTAGACCATATAAAAACAATGTGATTTTAATTTGACCCATCATCTCTCACCTGGACACTTGACATTGGCAGCCAGGTCACAGTGACACTGAACAACGTTGAATCTCATACCGTGGGGACAGCTCAGGACTCTTCCCGAGGGGTTGGATATGGCCCACTGGACAAACTGGCCACACTGGGACCCCGGATAGATGACATAGACATTGTGCCACTTGTCCATGCAGCGGTTCTTGTCTATAGTGTGGAAATAAATAAAAATAAATAAATAATGAAATAATGAAATCGATAGGTAAATAAAGAAAGAAGCAAACAATGAAGTAAATAAATAAATACTTATTTAAGAATTTAAAAACGGTGCCTGCATGAAGTTTGTTATAATACGTTATGCATTTTTGAAGCAAAGAAAGTCCCTCTTCTCAGAAAGATTTAAATCAAGTGCAACAGATTAGAAATAAGAGAAAAAACCAAATTGCTGTACAAAGTTACAATAAATAAATATTTATAAAAAATGCAAAGAAAAATCTTAACATGGTGTTCAATACCTACCAGCAAAGCTCAGCTGCACCAAAACCAGAACTGAAACAACAGCAAACCAGACGGACCCCATGTTGCTGAAAGCAGTAGTGACCAAGTTCTCTCTAGTGACTCTCTAATATATAGCCAACAGCTTCATTATCAGGTACTAATCTGGAATAAAGGGAACAGTTTGGGATTGGCTGACAGAGATTCAGTTTTATCAGAGAAATTTCTGAATCATTGTCACAGTGATTACTCTGTAAGTTTGAACAGCATTGATTAATTATCACACTCTCCTCCAACCCCTATAAAATTGGAGATGGTTATTTTAAAAATAATAATCTTGTTAATTCAGAAGTTTTCAAAATTTTGTTAGTTTAGTGTCATTTGTATATAGTTCTGAATAAATAGTATTTTCAATGCCTAAAATGATAAAATTTAATCTTGAAGTAGCATATTATCAGAAAAACAAATAATTGGTTTGAAAATTCTAAGTACTTACCGTATTATGCTTGATATGGAAATTTGGTAATTTTACCCCACCTGATAGTAACAGTAGTAATGATTGGGCAAATTCTAAAACCGTCTGGAAAATATGTGGAGCATTTTAGGACAAAATCATCGTCACATCATGTTCAGTTCTGTAGATATTCACTCTGAAATTGGCTCTGATTTAAGACCCCAACAGAGTTGGTGAAATCGTAAATAGTCTTAATTCATGAGATTTTGATAAATGTCAGCTGTGGACCAATTATGGAGATTAATTAGTCGAATTATGGAGTCTAAATTAAGACTGAATCAGTGAGTGTTCAGATGGACTTGATTTTATAGTGTCTAGACTATTTTGGGGCTTTAATTTGAATCTGATGTGGACTGGTATCAACTATCTCCAATTTAATTTCATGCGGACACGAGTTAAGTATTTAAGGTTTTAATTTGAACCTGATGTGAATGGGTTTATCACACTGTGCAGTACTGTAATCCGTGTAAATCTGGTTTCAAGGCCCTGTTAAATATATTCATTACTAGGTTTTGGTTCTGCTTGAAACCACTATCACTATCAGGGTGGTTTGACAATAGATAAGACATCAGGGTGTTTTGTTTTTCTATATGTCAGTTAATTTCTTGATACATAGTTACCTTTGTTTAAAAAAATCTGATATGAAGGGATACACTCAGTGAAATGTGTTGATAAGTTTTTAACTGTCATGTTGTTGTTAAAAGTAAAATATAGTATATACATTTTATCTTCCATCTTATAAGTGCTTAAATCAGAATTTTGAAAATATTTGTTTGTTAATTGCTGAAATGTGCATAGTAATGCTTAGAATAAACATATGACATCTCAGTTTTTCAATTAATCAGATGTATTTAAGTAATTGGCCACTTAATGATCATTTTCATTGAAGATAGGCCCATATTTCTTAGGACTTCTCTTCTCTGTGGGCCTTTTGATTAAATGAGAATAACAACAGATAACAACCAGAAATAAGTCTGTTTCTTTTTATTTCGTATAGATAAAAAAAATCACATTACACCTACAGAATAATATCACAGAAGTAAAATCAAGTAAAGAAAGATTATATTCTAAGAGAAAAAGATGGGCTACAGCAAACTGAACTGAATTTTAAAACAGAAAAAAAAATCTCGTTTCAAATACTTCATTTGAAACATAAAAAGTCATACTCATATCATTTGAAACATAAAAAGTCATATATGTAATTAGTGGAGATAGAGACGCTGGATTTTAGTCATAAAATAGTAAAAAGAAAATAGAAATTGAACTCAAAAAACAGGTTGATATATCCTTTTTTCACTACAGCAATGGACAAGGTGTACCTTTGCGTTAAAGAGAAAAAACTGATGAAATTTAAAATATATATTTTTAGGGTAATTACATATTACATATTACACGTAAAAGGACATTTTCTGCCTTAAGGAGGTGTCTCTCATCATGTGTGTAAGGGTTTGAGAGCCATTCTGGTGGACTCCAGAGAGTACCAAATGCCTCGGAAAGTTTCGTAGTAGACACCATCGGGAACATCCCCGCTGTAGTTACCTTGATGTGTACCATTGCCATTAAGATTGGAACGAGTATCATCGCTGTACCACCAGCCGCCATGATGGGTGGCGGCCATGTTGTTGCAGTCAGCATCTCTGGTGCAGAACATCATGTTTTTGATACCAATAAATGAGTCTCCTGTTTAAAACATGAATGGATATTTTAAACACTGTTAATATGTTGAATTTTGGGCATAATTGGATACTTTTTCCCTTGTGAAGTTTTAAAAAATGTTTTAAAAATTACTTCAGGGACTCCAGCACAGACTAAAAATTAATGTTATGGCCAAATTTTTTTGAATGTAATATTTATTCCAATGCACCTGGGAGACTAAATCATCAATGTTCAACTATATACATCATTTTATGCAACAATTGACAAGCTTTTGGTCTTAACTTTTCATGTGTTCCTTTGAAAGGTCCAAGCTTGAGCAAAAATGTTCATTAGCTAGGTAGTTGGGTCATATATGACAATAATTATTAAACAGCTAGTTTGTTCACGAAACTCACCAATAATCCCCTCTTCGAGACCACCAAGATGGAGTCTGTATCCATCGCTAGGCCCACCTATGTAGAAATTTGAGAAGTATCCATATCCTGTCTTGCCATTAAAGTCCTTGAGATCAACTCGAAGGTTATATGTACGGATATTATTTGCTGGATTTGTTAACTGGTAGAGGTTCTGAAGTCCTAGAAAAAGATGGGTTATATATTAGTATGACAGTTTTTGTAATACTTTATGTTATGAAGTTGGGAAGTTTACAACTAAGAAAATCACTTGTAGATGTTTGCTGTCTCTGTTAACTGGTAGAGGTCAGGAGCGGATTTAGGCCGTCTTCTGGGTCTTCTGGAAGACGGTCAGATTTTCAAGTTTACATTGACGTGTATCGTATGTTTTTTGTCGGAAGACGGTCAAAATGGTGCATGGATCAACAAAGATAACTCGGAAGACTGTCAGAAAATATCACTAGATCCGCCCTGGAGGTTCTATTATTTTATTCTGAAGTGCTTGGTAAAAATATAGCTCTTTATTAACTGGGGCAGTACCATGTGTGTGTTTGTTGATTAAATTGGATTTTTAATAATAAAATAAAGCATAGATTAAATGTTAGATAAAGCTTTAATTTGCTATAGCCTGATGTTTTCTTTCTTTATATATATAAATACATATATATATAATTTTTTTTCTTGCAGTGATATCAACTATTAGTATGAAATAACACTTTTGGAAAAATGAAATAAGTTGATAATATTTTATTTTCATTAAAAATCCTATAAAGTCCCTTTGTTTATACATGCATATAGACACACACACACTTTGCCATTGAGCATTATTGAATATTTCAGGACAGAAAAATTAATAAAAACAAACCACTCACCCCACCAAAATTCAAATCCAAGTTGCCCAAAACCATTCTCGTAAGCATACATCCCCTGGTAAAAGTCCAGAGGCTTTTGAATACTGGTCTCTCGCCTTTGAAATACCTGGAATGGAATTTTACTTGAAAAGCTTGACATATCTTTTGATATCTATATGGATATACAAGGTATATCTGCAACATCCTGTCACTTTAAAATTTTTTTATCAAACAAATTTACATGTTTTAGAATATAGAAAAAGTGGAAAGAGGTTAGTAAACCAAGAAAGTCTCAAAAGAAAATGAAATGTATGTTAAATTTTTCCTTGTGAATGTGTTAGAGAGAGAGAGAGAGAGAGAGAAAATTAATGTGCATGTGTTTGTGAGTGAGATGTGTGTGTGTGTGTGTGTGTGTGTATGTGTGTGTGTGTGTGAAGGAGAGAGATAGATAGAGAAAGAAAGGGTGTTGATTGTTGGGAGGTGGGGACTGAAGGAGAAATCCTACCAGCCATCCGCCACCAGGTGTCACCATGTCACAGTAAGCTGTCATCTCCTGTGAGTTCACAGTGAAGTTATAGATCCCAGACACACTGATCCCTGCTGGTGGAAGATCTACACAGTCCAGGGGAGGGTTGGAGGCTGGGTTTTACCAATAGATAACAGACAAAAAAGTATGTATATTTACAAAAAAAAAAAAAAAAAAAAAATTAATAAAAATCTGTTGAAATGAAAATATGGTGATTTTTCTAATGATTACATAATTACTTAAATGCAATTATAACAAAGGAAAGCATTCTGCCCCCACCCTTAAAATTTTAAGATTTTATTTTATGGTATTTATTGTTTTAATACTTAAAATGAATTATGAAAATTTACAAGAGTTTGGTTTAACCTAATAACCATGAAAACAAGATATTTTGTCAGTCTTGAATTGGATTTTTTACTTATTTGGCTTGGAATTTTAACAGTAGATTACTTACATTTATGGAGAAGTTGGAACTTTTTATATACTGTAACATTAAAAAATATTTAAAAATACTATACTAGAAGTCTTGAGCTGATCATACATTAATAATTCTGTTTATTGATTAAGTATCAAAATATTGGTCACACGTATATTAAACAAAGTAAAACTAACCATTAAGATTAAGGCATAATTCTAAGATTACCTGGGCACTGTACCTTGGAGGCCAGATCACACTGGCATGGTTCTGTGTTGAACTTCATTCCTTTCGGGCAGTGCTGGAGACTACCTGAGGGATTATTGATGGCCCATTGTGCGAACACAGTACAGTCAGAGCCAGGGTAGATGACATACACGTTTCCTGAAGATACTGTGCACGAATTTTTCATCACTGCATCTGGAATTGGTTAGAAGACATATGAGAGCTATAAAAAATGTTTTCATTTTATTGTTTAGGTTTAGGTGTGTGTAGTATAATATGTTGTGAAAGTTTATCTTTGTAGGCCTCAGCATTTTTTGCCATTTTTCTGTCAACACCTGGAAAGGAAATAGTTTGATAATTAAAATTTCTGTGTATTTTAGAGAGAATCAAGTTATTCCTCTCATTTCTTAGAGAAGAGAGAATTTGAACTTTTTGTCATCTGCTACATGAAGAAAGAGTTTGATAATTCCCCAAATCTTTTAGGGTAAAAATTGATGATTTTTCTTGTCTCTCGTCTTATAGAAGAGGTAGCTTGAGAATTTCCTTCATCTCATATAAACCAGAGAGTTAGATAGCTTCTCTAATCTCTTAGAAAGCAGAGTTAGACAAAAAACATCAAAATATTGCCAAACTTTTCTTTAAAAGATGAAAGAATGACTAACTCTGCTTTCTTTGGAGAAAGATGTGTCACGTAAAATAGTTGGGTAATAACTGACTTATAATCTCACCAAGTCCATGTACTCCTGGATGTATATAGTCAGGTAGACATACCTGACATATTAAAACCTCTCAATGCACATGTTCTTAATGTATGTCAAGATTAAGATAAACCAATAATAAATTAGAATAATCCAGTAAATGTTCTACAGCATATTTGTAATATAACCATCATACATATCATGCCTGTAGCCAGGGAGGTGGGGGGGGGGGGGGGGATTGGAGTTGACCACTCCTTTTCATGGTTTTTGCCAGGTAAAAAAAATCCACTGTTGGTAAAAGTTGGGATCACACTGGGACCCTGGGTAGATGACATAGACATTGTGCCACTTGTCCATGCAGCTGTTCTTGGCTATAGAGAGGAAATAAATAAATAAATAAATAAATAAATAAATAAATAAATAAATAAATAATGAAATCAATAGATAATTTGAAATAATTTAAAAGAAAGAAGTTAACAATGAAATAAATAAATACTTCTTTAGATATAAAACAAATATAGCCTTTTATATAAGAAAGGAATTTTCAGATATAAAAACATGAATCTGATTTGGAACAACCCTGTGTAAAAAAAGTGTTCACTTTCAGAACACATGGGTTGAGCCCAACTATGTCTGTGATGGCAATGTCAGCTTAATAAAATAGAATAAAATGCCTGAACAAATGCTGATATTTGTCTGCCATCAAAATGTTAATACTTGTGCTGTAAGAAAATTAAGAAAAAAATTAAAAACAATGTCTGTATGAAGTTTATTATAATATGGTATGCAGTTTTGCAGCTAAAATTATTTAGTTCTATGCAAAGAAAGTTCCTCTTTTCAGTAAGTTTTAAGTTAAGTGCAACAGATAAGAAATAAGAAAAAAGCCAAATTGCTGTACAAAGTTACAATAAATAAATATTTTTTAAAAAATGCAGAGAAAAAACTTAACATGGTGTTCAATACCTACCAGCAAAGCTCAGCTGCACCAAAACCAGAACTGAAACAACAGCAAACCAGACGGACCCCATGTTGCTGAAAGCAGTAGTGATCAAGTTCTCTCTAGTGACTCTCTAATATATAGCCAACAGCTTCATTATCAGGCACTAATCTGGAATAAAGGGAACAGTTTGGGAGTGGCTGACTGAGATTTAGTTTTTTATCAGAGAAATTTCATTGGCACAGTGATCACTCTGTAAATTCTAACAACATTGATTAATTATCTCCCTCTCTCTCTCTCTCTCTCCCCCCGGTTATTTAAAAAATAATCTTGTTAATTTAAAAGTTTTGTAAATTTTGTTAGTGTTAAAAAGTGTTCTGGATGCCTAATATGATAAAATTTAATGTTGAAGTAGCATATTGCCAGAAAAACAAGTATAGTTGTTTGAAAATTGAAAGCACTTACCATATAATGCTTGATATGGACATTTGGTAATTTTACCCCTCCTGATAATAACAGTGGTAATGATTAGGCAAATTCTAAAACCGTCTGAAAAATAGGTGGAGTGTTTTAGGACGAAAGTCACCCTCACATCAGATTAAATACTATGTATATATATATATATATTCACTCTGAAATTGGCTCTGATTTAATCATAAACTTGTCTTAACTCGTGGGATTTTCATAAACATCAGCTGTGGAAAAATGATAGAGATTAAATTAGTTGAAGTAAGGCCTCTAAGTTTGGATTGAATTAGAGACTGTTCAGAAAGGCTTGATTGCTGTGTCTTTGAATTCAGATTCCATTTGGTTTTGGCATCTTACAAGTGCTTGCATCAGAATTTTGCAAATATTTGTCCTTTAATTGCTAAAATGTACTTTGATAGAGTATTATCTATGTAGTAATGCTAATAATAAATATGACATCTCAGCTTTTCAATAAAACAGATATAAATGAAGTAATTTAACATTTACGCTGAAGATTGGTCCACCTTTTTTGGGACCTCTTCTCTGCAGACCTTTTAATTAAATAAAAACCACAGAAGATAACAACCAGAAATAAATCTTGTTTCTTTTTATTTCTTATAGATAAAAAATTCATTAGACCTACAGAATGAAATCACAGATGTGAAAACAATTAAAGGAATATTAAAGATGGGCTACAGCAAACTGAATTGAATTTTAAAACAGAAACAAAATAAATATGGTTTCAAATACTTTATTTGAAACATAAAAAGTCATGCTCATATATGTAATTTATAGAGATAGAGACAATGGATTTTAGTCATGATATAGTAAAAAGAAAATAGAAATTGAACTCAAAAACAGGTTGATATATCCTTATTTTCACTACAGCTTTGGACAAGGTGTACCTTGGTGTTAAAGAGAAGAGATTGATAAAATTAAAATTATATATTTTGGGGGTGATTACATATTACATTTAAAAGGACATTTTTTGCCTTAAGGAGGTATCTCTCTTGATGTGTATAAGGGTATGACAGCCATTCTGGTGGACTCGAGAGAGTACCAAACACCTCCGAACGTTTTGTAGTAGACACCATCGGGAATATCTCCAGTGTAGTTACCTCGATGCGTACCATTGCCTTTTAGATTGGTACGAGTATCATCGCTGTACCACCAGCCGCCATGATGGGTGGAAGCCATGTTGTTGCAGTCAGCATCTTTGGTGCAGAATGTCATGTTTTTGATACCAATAAATGAATCTCCTATTTAAAATAAGAAGGGTTTTTTTAACACAAATTATATTTTTAATTTAGGTTAGAATTTGATCATTTTTACCTCTTCTTGTTATTAAAAATGTTTTGAAACTTACTTCAGGGACTCCAGCACAGACTAAAATTTAATAGTATATCCCAAAATGTTTTGAATATTTTTATTCCAAAGCATTCTGGGAGACTAAATCATCAATGTTCAACTATATACATCATTTTATGCAACACAGTTGACCAACTTTTGGTCTGTACTTTTCTAGTGTTACTTTTACAGGTCTAAGCTTGAGCAAAAATGTTCATTAGCTAGTAGTCTAGTGAGATTTTTGAAAAAAGGCTCTGCATAAGAGGCAAGGGGCATTTTGGGGTAAAAGTTGGGAACCAGGCTTATTAGCATAATTTTGGGATGCTGAATCCGATTTACCCGGTTCCCAAGCGAAATTTTGCGTTTTTAACGGTCTTATTTGCAAAAAAACAAAATGGCCGCCAGATTTCCTATTTTCTGCAATATCTCTGGAACTAGACAGGCAAATATTACAAATAAAGTGTCTTTACCTATATTTTCAGGGTCGAGGAACATTATTAAGATGTTTCTGTTAGAATTAGATTTACGCAATTTTCCAAAATATGCAAATTAGGATCGCCATTACTGAAAAACCGTTTTACCTCTGTATCTCTGTAACTAGGCAAGCAAACATGACAAATGAAGTGTCTACACCTATGTTCTCAGGGTCAGGGAATGTGATAAATCAGATTTCTTGTCTGATGGGTAGCACTGACTTTGTGAATTATGTCTGAGTAGCACCTTTTATTGTTTCTTCCCTGTATCTGTCAAATACTAGTCAATCTGCTGATAGTTAGAACCTGCCTTCAGAACTGCTCTTACGTACGTGTCAGCCAAACTACCAAAGGTCACTGCCTTGTCAGACCTTCCCAGTGAAATTACCAGTGCTTGTCCATCAATTATAAGGCAAGATGAGCAGAGGCGGATCCAGGATTATTTGAAGGGGGAGTCCGCGGATGCAAAGCCCCCCCTCCCCACTTGGCAACGGGTAAGGGGCCTGTTGAAGGGCCACGAAAATTTTTGGTATTTAAGAGGGCGAACGGTGCCATTTGATATGGTTTACAACTATGATTCAGCTGGTCAAAATTATAATTTCAAGGGGGACCCCCCCCCCCCAAATCCGCCACTGGGTGAGGAGTCATTTAGTTTAATTTCATCAGGGCAGAATACGTCTTCTGTTAACCTTTCTGTTACAGATTTGGCCTCAAGGAAATCGTTTAGAAGCTTGAGAAACTGCTCAGACTTGCTATTAACACAGAAATGCTTTTCGTATCGTCAATCATTTAATTGGATTCAATAGAATATCAGAAGATTAAAGCAAAAATTCAAGAAATTTTGTTAATTAAAATGAAACGATACTAATGGGTTACCAGTAATAAGCTAATGGAAAAATCGCTGAAATGAATGAGGTGAGATGTCATAGTGCACTTGAAGTATACACATACATATTGACATTTAATATGGAATATTTTAGTTTAAAAGGAAAGTGTTGATAATAAATTAACTTTTTAGAAAAATTGATCACAAACGACAATTGTGACCAGGTATATGTGTAGCCAGGTGTGTTGGTTACTGTTCATTAGGCTGCTTTCTCTGAAGCACGGTTATATTACGTAATATGTGGCAGTTTCTCTGAGCAGTCCTCTTTGACTGGTTACAGAATGCGTATAAAAGGGCAGCAGTTATGCAGAATAAGTCTCTATATTTCGGCAGCGTCCAGTCAGAAGAGTTTGATATTTTTCAGACTCTTAGCAGACCTTACGGTATGTGAACTAACGGCAGCGACTTGCCACACTATTGTTGCATTATGTCAGAATGGACAGAAGCAAACTGCTATTGCCAGACAGCTGAATGTGTCCTAGGGAGCAGTTTCTAACGTCTTACAGAAACACGCCCAGACTGGTGCATTAACACAGAGACCACGGCCAGGACGTCCTTAAGTCACCACCAGAAGGGAATACCGCTTGCTTCTGCGGTTGTGTCGTAACAACCGGAGAAAGACAACTCTTGCTGTACAAAATGAGTGGCAAATTACCATTCAAAAGCATGTTTCTAAAACTCTAGTGAATGCAAGGCTACTTTTAGCTGGTTAACTCTATGAACAGAGCAACATGGTGGGCTAGACACCATTTGCGGTTCCAGGCACAGCACTGGGTTCATGTAGATTTTTACAGATGAGGCAGGGTTTGAATTCCACCACCGCGATGGCTGAATCAGAGTCAGTAGGTTTCTAGACGAGTTACTGCACGAGGATTGTGTCACACTACAGTGACTTGTGGCCGTGGCAGTATCTCTGTATGGGACGGTTTCCACTCTGGAGCCAAAACAATATTGCTGGCAATTGACGGAAACTTCAACCAGATAAAATACAGGGACATTTTAGAGAGTACTTGCTTGCAATTTGCAAGAAGGTACTTCAGGACAACTTCATCCTGCAAGATGACAATGCCCGACCACACCATGCCCATGCAATAACTGCTTTTCTGCAAAACTAAGAGGTAAACCAGTTGCCTTGGCCGACGAAATTCCCCTGACATGAATTCTATAGAAAACCAGTGGGCATAAATCGCTAGCAGAATCAAGAGTTTACCCGTCCAGCCTACAAATCGGCACAAGCTTATGCAATCTCTGACTAATGTGTGTAACACAATACTGGATCATACTCTCATAAACCTCTCTGCATGGAATGAGGGCTCTGGTTGCAGCTAGAAGAGCCTGCACGCGTTGTTATCAGTTTCCATTTTTCACATTTGTCTTGATGATTCTTTTGTGTGAGAGAAAATTCTTACCAACTGATATTCTTGATAATATCGAGTTCATAAGAATTTAATACCTCGTTGTTATCAGCTATAAAATTATCCATGCGCTGTTTATAACGCTGATATGAATACGTATTTAAATTAAATTTTTGATGATGTATTCACACGGGTTGATTTATTAAAGCCATATCGAACACGATAACAAGGGTTTTTTTCATCCATTACTAATATATGGGAAAAAAGAAAATATGTTTGAAAAAATCCATTTTAAATGTGAGGTCTGTACATTGCATCACATGAATTACATGATTCGGCAAATCCCTCCATTGCATTAATAAGGTAATCTTTTTTAAATCTAGGTAAAAGGGGCAGTTGTGTGATCCAATATGTTTACATCCCACTGGCAGCGCAGTATTTAATTGCAAAATTCAATTCAGATTCGAATAATTGCTACAGTGTGACAGTGTAGCACTCATTGCTGATTTGATTATAGTGAAAATGTCTTAATCACTTTCCCTAATGCTAAAAACATGGGTGTGGGCACTTAATATGTCATGTTTGCTTGCCTAGTTAACGCAAAAGCGGTTCTGAAGGCAGGTTCTAACTATCAGCAGATTGACTTGTGTTTGACAGATACAGGGAAGAAACAATAAAAGGTGCTACTCGGACACGATTCACAAAGTCAGTGCTACCCAAAAGACAAGACATCTGATTTATCAAATTCCCTGACCCTGATAACATAGGTGTAGACACTTCATTTGTCATGTTTGCTTGCCTAGGTACAGAGATACAGAAGTAAAATGGTTTTTCAATAATGGCGATCCTAATTTGCATATTTTGGAAAATTGCGTAAATCTAATTCTAACAGAAACATCTTAATAATGTTCCTCGACCCTGAAAATATAGGTAAAGACACTTCATTTGTAATATTTGCCTGTCTAGTTCCAGAGATATTGCAGAAAATAGGAAATCTGGCGGCCATTTTGTTTTTTTGCAAATAAGACCGTTAAAAACGCAAAATTTTGCTTGGGAACCGGGTAAATCGGATTCAGCATCCCAAAATTATGCCAATAAGCCTGGTTCCCAACTTTTACCCCAAAATGCCCCTACCATTCATCTTTTGTGGAAATCCCACTAGACTATAGGTAGTTTGATCATATATGATAATAATTATCAAACAACTAGCTTATTAAAAAACCCACCAATAATGCCCTCTTTGAGATCACCAAGATGAAGTCTGTATCCATCACTAGGCTGACCTATGTAGAAATTTGAGAAGTATCCATATCCCGTCTTGCCATTAAAGTCCTTGAGATCAACTCGAAGGTAATATGTACGGAAGTTATTTGCTGGATTTGTTAACTTGTAGAGGTTTTGAAGTCCTAGAAAAAGATGTCTCTATATTATTTTAACAGTTTTTGTAATACTTATGAAGTTGTATTTACAACTAAGAAAATCATCTGTAGATATTTGCTGTCTGTGTTAACTGGTAGAAGTTCTGAAGTTCTTGGTTAAAAGATAGCTCTTTATTAATTGGGACAGTATTGTTTATGTGTTGATTAAAATAAATTATTATGAATAGAATTAAATAAAGTAAATTTCAGGTAAAGTGTATATTACTTTAATTGGCTATTGCCTGATGTTTTTTTTTTCTTTTTTTTTTGTTACTATGGAATAAGAGTTCATTTGAAAAAGGAAATAAGTTTATAATATTTTAGTTTCATTAAAAATCCTATAAAGTCAATTTGTTTATGCATTCATACAGAGACACAGACTGCATTTCCAGAGATTTAGATCGATCCATCTAGATTGACCTAACTCCCTGGGGGAGTCAGCCGAGCGCGCTCAACAGTTAATTACCCCCTTACAGCTTTTAGTAGGCTGGACAGACATTTAAGCCTGCTGAGCTGACAGTAATCTTGTGAGACTCCCCAGGGGGGTAGATTGATCTAAAATCTGTGGGAATGGGGTCACAGACTCAACTTTGTCATTGAGCATTATTGAATATTTTAGGACAAAAAATAAATAAAAGCAAATCACTTACCCCACCAAAATTCAAATCCAAGTTGCCCAAAACCATTCTTGTAAGCATCAATCCCCTGGTAAAAGTCCAGAGGCTTTTGAATACTGGTCTCTCGCCTTTGAAATACCTGGAACGGGATTTTACTTGAAAAGCTTGATGCATCTTTTGATATTTATATGGATATACAACATCCTGTCACTTTAGAAAGTTTTTATCAAACAAATTTTCATGTTTTAGAATATATAGAAAATGTGGAAAGAGGTTATTAAGCCAAGGAAATCTCAAAAGAAAATGAAATGTATGTTAAATTTTTCCTAGTGTGTGTGTTAGAGAGAGAGAGAGAGAGAGAATCAATGTGCTTGTGAGTGAGATGTGTGTGTGTGTGTGTGTGTATGTGTGTGTGTGTGTGAAGGAGAGAGATAGATAGAGAAAGAAAGGGTCTTGATTGTTGGGGTGGAGACTGTAGGAGACAACCTACCAGCCATCCGCCACCAGGTGTCACCATGTCACAGTAAGCTGTCATCTCCTGTGAGTTCACAGTGAAGTTATAGATCCCAGACACATTGATCCCTGCTGGTGGGAGGTCTACACAGTCCAGAGGAGGCTTGGAGACTGGGTTTTACCAATAGCAAACAGACAAACAAACAATTATAATAATATCTTTTTTAATATTTAAATTCTGTTAAAATGATTCATGTAATATGGTGATTTGTCTCAGGTTACATAATTAACAAAGAAAAGCTTTTTCCCTCCCCTAAAACAAAGATTTTATTATATGGTTATTATTGTTCTTAATATGAGTCGTGAAAATTTACAGGAGTTTGGTTTAACCTAATAACCACGAAAACAAGATATTTTTTCAGTGTTAAATTGGATTTTTTACTTATTTTGGCTTAGAATTTTAAAAGTAAATTATGTACATTTTTGGAGAANGTATTTACAAAAAAAAAAAAAAAAAAAAAAAAAAAAAAAACAAAAAAAAAAAAAAAAAAAAAAAATTAATAAAAATCTGTTGAAATGAAAATATGCTGATTTTTGTAATGATTACATAATTACTTAAATGCAATTATAACAAAGGAAAGCATTCTGCCCCCACCCTTAAAAATTTAAGATTTTATTTTATGGTATTTATTGTTTTAATACTTAAAATGAATTATGAAAATTTACAAGAGTTTGGTTTAACCTAATAACCATGAAAACAAGATATTTTGTCAGTCTTGAATTGGATTTTTTACTTATTTGGCTTGGAATTTTAACAGTAGATTACTTACATTTATGGAGAAGTTGGAACTTTTTATATACTGCAACATTTAAAAATATTTAAAAATACTATACTAGAAGTCTTCAGCTGATCATACATTAATAATTCTGTTTATTGATTAAGTATCAAAATATTGCTCACACGTATATTAAACAAAGTAAAACTAACCATTAAGATTAAGGAATAATTGTAAGATTACCTGGGCACTGTACCTTGGAGGCCAGATCACACTGGCATGGTTCTGTGTTGAACTTCATTCCTTTCGGGCAGTGCTGGAGACTACCTGAGGGATTATTGATGGCCCATTGTGCGAACACAGTACAGTCGGAGCCAGGGTAGATGACATACACGTTTCCTGAAGATACTGTGCACGAATTTTTCATCACTGCATCTGGAATTAGTTAGAAGACATATGAGAGCTAAAAAAAATGTTTTCATTTTATTGTTTAGGTTAATGTGTGTGTAGTATAATATGTTGTGAAAGTTAATTTTTGTAGGCCTCAGCATTTTTTGCCATTTTTCTGTCAACACCTGGAAAGGAAATAGTTTGATAATTAAAATTTTTGTGTATTTTAGAGAGAATCACATTATTCCTCTCATTTCTTAGAGAAGAGAGAATTTTAACTTTTTGTCATATGCCACATGAAAAGAGAGTTTGATAATTCCCCAAATCTTTTAGAGTAAAAATTGATGATTTTTCTTGTCTCTCGTCTTATAGAAGAGGTAGCTTGAAAATTTTCTTCATCTCATATAAACCAGAGAGTTAGATAACTTCTCTAATCTCTTAGAAAGCAGAGTTAGACAAAAAACATCAATATATTGCCAAACTTTTCTTTAAAAGATGAAAGAATGACTAACTCTGCTTTCTTTGGAGAAAGATGTGCCACATAAAATAGTTTGATAATGACTTTCATATAAGCTCACCAAATCCATGTACTCCTGGATATATAGTCAGGTAGATCATCACAGACATATTGAAACCCCTCAATGCGCATGTTCTTAATGTTTGTAAAGATTAAGATAAAGCAATAATAAATTAGAATAATCAAGTAAATGCTCTAGTAGTTTAAATTTGTTATATAATATAACAACATATTTGTAATATAACCATCATACACATTCTGCCTGTAGCCAGAGATGTTGGGGAGGGTATTGGAGTTGACCACTCCTTTTCATGGTTTTTGCCAGGTAAAAAAATTAACTGTTGGTAAAAGTTGGGATCACACTGGGACCCCGGGTAGATGACATAGACATTGTGCCACTTGTCCATGCAGCTGTTCTTGGCTATAGAGTAGAAATAAATAAATAAATAAATAAATAAATAAATAAATAAATAAATAATGAAATCAATAGATAATTTAAAATAAAGAAAGGAGTAAACAATGAAATAAATAAATAAATACTTAATAAATAAAACAAATATAGCCTTTTATATAAGAAAGGAATTCCCAGATATAAAAACATGTTTCTGATTTAGAACAACCTTGTGTAAAAAAGTGTTCACTTTCAGACAACATGGGTTGTCCTGAACTTTGTCTGTGATGGCAATGTCAAATAGAATGCCTGACCAAATGCTGATATTTGCCTGTTATCAAAACATTAATACTTGTGCTGTAAGAAAATTAAGAAAAAAATTAAAAAAACACTGGCTGTATGAAGATTATTATAATACAGTATGCAGTTTTGAAGCTAAAATTATTATTTTCAGAAATATTTAAGTTAAGTGCAACAGATTAGAAATAAGAGAAAAAGCCAAATTGTTGTACAAAGTTACAATAAATAAATATTTATAAAAAATGCAGAGAAAAAACTTAACATGGTGTTCAAGTACCTACCAACAAAGCTCAGCTGCACTAAAACCAGAAGGGAAACAACAGCAAACCAGACAGACCCCATGTTGCTGAAAGCAGTAGTGACCAAGTTCTCTCTAATGTCTCCCTAATATATAGCCAACAGCTTCATTATCAGGCACTTATCTGGAATAAAGGGAACAGTTTGGGAGTGGCTGGCTGAGATTCAGTTTTTTATCAGAGAAATTTCATTGGCACAGTGATCACTCTGTAAATTATAACAACATGGATTAATTATCTCCCTCTCTCCCCCCCCCTTCCTGGTTATTTTAAAAATTATAATCTTGTTAATTTAAAAGTTTTGTAAATTTTGTTAGTGTTAAAAAGTGTATTGTTCTGAATGTTTAGTGTTCTGAATGCCTAAAATGATAAAATTTAATGTTGAAGAAGTATATTGCCAGAAAAACAAGTATAGTGGTTTGAAAATTGTAAGCACTTACCATATTATGCTTGATATGGATATTTGGTAATTTTACCCAACCTGATAGTAACAGTAGTAATGATTAGGCAAATTCTAAAACCACCTGAAAAATAGGTGGAGTGTTTTAGAACGAAAGTCATCCTCACATCAGATTAAATACTATATATATATATATATATATATATATATATATATATATAAACTCTGAAATTGGCTCTGATTTAATCATAAACTTGTCTAAACTTGTGGGATTTTCATAAACATCAGCTGTGAAAAAATGATAGAGATTAATTAGTTGAAGTAAGGCCTCTAAGTTTGGATTGAATTAGGGAGTGTTTAGAAAGGCTTGATTGATGTGTCTTTGAATTCAGATTCCATTTGGTTTTGGCATCTTACAAGTGCTTGCATCAGAATTTTGCAAATATTTGTCTGTTAATTGCTAAAATGTACTTTGATAGAGTATTATCTACGTAGTAATGCTAATAATAAATATGACATCTCAGCTTTTCAATAAAACAGATATAAATGAAGTAATTTAACATTTACACTGAAGATTGGTCCACCTTTTTTGGGACCTCTTCTCTGCATACCTCTTAATTAAATAAGAACCACAACAGATAACAACCAGAAATAAATCTTGTTTCTTTTTATTTCTTATAGATAAAAAATTCATTAGACCTACAGAATGATGTGAAAACAGATGTGAAAACAATTAAAGGAATTTTAAAGATGGGCTACAGCAAACTGAATTGAATTTTAAAACAGACAAAAAAAAAAAAAATCTGGTTTCAAATACTTCATTTGAAACATAAAAAGTCAGGCTCATATATGTAATTTGTAGAGATAGAGACATTGGATTTTAGTCATGATATAGTAAAAAGAAAATAGAAATTGAACTCAAAAACAGGTTGATATGTCCTTATTTTCACTACAGCTTTGGACAAGGTGTACCTTGGTGTTAAAGAGAAGAGATTGATAAAATTAAAATTATATATTTTTGGGGTGATTACATATTACATTTAAAAGGACATTTTTTGCCTTAAGGAGGTGTCTCTCTTGATGTGTATAAGGGTATGACAGCCATTCTGGTGGACTCGAGAGAGTACCAAACACCTCCGAAAGTTTTGTAGTACACACCATCGGGAACATCTCCACTGTAGTTACCTCGATGTGTACCATTGCCATTAAGATTGGAACGAGTATCATTGCTGTACCACCAGCCGCCATGATGGGTGGAAGCCATGTTGTTGCAGTCAGCATCTTTGGTGCAGAATGTCATGTTTTTGATACCAATAAATGAATCTCCTGTTTAAAATAAGAAGGGGTTTTTTAAACACAGTTAATATTTTTAATTTAGGTTAGAATTTGATCATTTTTACCTCTTCTTGTTATTAAAAATGTTTTGAAACTTACTTCAGGGACTCCAGCACAGACTAAAATTTAATGTTATAGCCCAAAATGTTTTGAATATTTTTATTCCAAAGCATTCTGGGAGACTAAATCATCAATGTTCAACTATATACATCATTTTATGCAACACAGTTGACCAAATTTTGGTCTGTACTTTTCTAGTGTTCCTTTTAACGGTCTAAACTTGAGCAAAAATGTTCATTAGCTAGGTAGTTGGGTCATATATGACAATAATTATCAAACAACTAGCTTGTTTAAAAAACCCACCTATAATGCCCTCTTTGAGATCACCAAGATAAAGTCTGTATCCATCACTAGGATGACCTATGTAGAAATTTGAGAAGTATCCATATCCTGTCTTGCCATTAAAGTCCTTGAGATCAACTCGAAGGTAATATGTATGGAAATTATTTGCTGGGTTTGTTAACTGGTAGAGGTTTTGAAGTCCTAGAAAAAGATGTCTCTATATTAGTTTAACAGTTTTTGTAATACTTATGAAGTTGTATTTACAATAAGAAAATCACTTGTAGATATTTGCTGTCTGTGTTAACTGGTAGAGGTTCTGAAGTGCTTGGTTAAAAGATAGCTCTTTATAAATTGGGACAGTAGCGTGTGTGTGTGTGTGTTGATTAAATTAAATTATCATTAATAAAATTAGTAAATTTCAGATAAAGTTCATATTACTTTAATTGGCTATTGCCTGATGTTTTCTTTTTTAATTTTTAATTCTTTCTTATTTTTTATTTATTTATTTATTTATTTTTTTTTTTTTGCAGTGGTCCATTTGTTTATACATTCATACAGAAATACAGACTCAACTTTATCATTGAGCATTATTGAATATTTTAGGAGGAAAAAAAATAAAAGAAAACCACTCACCCCACCAAAATTCAAATCCAAGTTGCCCAAAACCATTCTTGTAAGCATACATCCCCTGGTAAAAGTCTAGAGGCTTTTGAATACTGGTCTCTCGCCTTTGAAATACCTGGAATTAGATTTTACTTGAAAAGCTTGATATATCTTTGGATATCTGTATGGGTATACAACACCCTGTCACTTTAGCAAGTTTTTATCAAACAAATTTACATGTTTTAGAATATATAGAAAATGTGGAAAGAGGTTAGGAAGCGTTTATTCGTGAGTGTGTGTGTGTGTGTGTGTGTTAGAGAGAGAGAGAGAGAGAGAGAGAGAGAATCAATCTGCCTGTGTTTTTGTGAGTGAGAGGATGTGTATGTGCGTATAAGAGGGAGAGAAAGAGAGGGACAGAGAGAGAGAGAGAGAGAGAGAGAATCAATGTGCATGTGTTTGTATTCATGAGTGAGTAAGAGAAGGTTTGGTGTTTATGTGAGGGAGAAACATAGTGAGAAAGAGAGGGTTTTGAAAAGGGGGAGGGTGTTATGGGAGCCAACCTACCAGCCATCCTCCACCAGGTGTCACCATGTCACAGTAAGCTGTCATCTCCTGTGAGTTTACAGTGAAGTTATAGATCCCAGACACATTGATCCCTGCTGGTGGGAGGTCTACACAGTCCAGAGGAGGCTTGGAAGCTGGGTTTTACCAATAGCAAACAGACAAACAAACAATTTTAATAATGACAATATGGTGTTTTTTTTAATGGTTACATAATTAAATACAATTATAACAAGAAAAGCTTTTCCCCTCCCCTAAAACATAAAGATTTTATTATATGGTTATTATTGTTCTTAAAATGAGTTGTGAAATTTTACAAGAGTTTGGTTTAACCTAATAACTATGAAAACAAGATATTTTGTCAGTGTTGAATTGGATTTTTTACTTATTTTGGCTTAGAATTTTAAAAGTAAATTATGTACATTTTTTTTGAGAAGGTGGAACATTTTTATACGTTAAAAAATAATTTTTAAAAAAACTGTGTGGGAAGTGTTGAGCTGATCATACATCATATCACTTTGAATTTGAGTTAAATGTTCGTATTTATTAATAAAGTATCAGAAAATTACCCACTTATCAATATAAAAAAGTGAAACCTACTATAAAGATTTACAAATAATTCCAAAATTTACCTGGGCACTGTACCTTGGAGGCCAGATCACACTGGCATGGTACAGTGTTAAACTTCAGTCCTTTCGGGCAGTACTGGAGACTACCTGAGGAATTATTGATGGCCCAGTGTGCGAATACAGAACAGTTAGAGCCAGGGTAGATGACATACATGTTTCCTGAAGATACTGTGCATGAATTATTCACCATTGCATCTGGAATTGGTTAGAAGACATATGAGAGCTGTGAAAAATGATTTTATTTTATGATTTAGGTTTTTATGTAGGTTTAACTTTTGTTTTGTATAATAAAGGGAGGAATATGTCGGAGACATTTAATAATTCATGGACGATGTCAATAATTTCAAGTCATAACTTTTATTGTTTTCTCTATAATACATTGTGTCAATTTTGAAGAGGCTGAGTAAGGCTTGTTTAACTGTCGCATTAAGAAGCCAGTGATAAGGAAGCGTATGAAGCCATTGGCTGGAGTACGTACTAAAAGTGTGTAATATTGAATAGGGAATCAGAATGTACCTGAGCAGGCAACGAGTTCACATTAAACGATTGAAACTGGTCATTTTTGTCAGTGTGGATTTCCTCTGTAGTGTTTGGACGTAAAGATTTCGACCGCGAATCTGGGAGGTTATACGAAAGCGTTATCCTATCTAAAAGTTTCCAACGGTGTCCGTATTTCGAGCCTAATTCCAAATTACGTTTATATCTAAATTTGTGCGGTTCCGGACACGTTTTGGCGAGCTGTGGTGAAAGTTGATCTTCATAGGCTTTAGCATTTTTTTGCCATTTTTCTGTCAAATCCTGGAAAGGGAATAGTTTGATAATTTCTTCATGTTTTAAAGGTATCACAGTATTTTTTCTTATTTCTTAGAGAAGAGAGAATTTGACCTTTTTGTCATCTATGTGCAGAGAAAGTTTAATAATTCCCCAAATTTTTTAGGTTGAAAATTGATGATTTTTCTTGTCTCTTGTCTTGGGGAAAAGGTAGCTTGAGAAATTCTATTATCTCATTATAATATGCCAAATAGTTGGATAACTTCTCTTGTCTCTTAGAAAGCAGAGTTACTTATTCTCTCATCTTTTAAAGAAAAGTTTGGTAATATTTTGATGTACACTGGCAATGTCTGAGAGAAAGATGTGTCACATAAAATAGTTGGATAATGACTTATTTATAAGCTCACCAAATCCATGTACTCCTGGTCATGTAGATCATCACAGACATATTTAAACCTCTCAATGCACAATGTGTGTAAAGATTAAGTTAAAGCAATAATAAATTAGAATAATCCAGTAAATGTTTTAGTAGTTTAAATTTGCTATATAATAAATAAATATAACAACATATATGTAAATAAGTATAACCATCATACATGTCATGCCTGTAGCCAGGGAGGTTGGGGGGAAGGTGGATTAGAGTAAAGCGCTCCTTTTCATGGTTTTTGCCAGGTAAAAAGGTCCAATGTTGGTAAAAGTTGATCTAGGTACACGAAGAGTTCATGGTTAAAAGTCCATTATTTGAGAAAAAGAACCCCCCTCTTTATTACCCTTTGAAATGCCTGGCTATGAGCCTGCTTATAGAGTAATATGAAAGTCATTTATCTGGACAGTAACTGTTATACTTACCAGCTACAAGTGCTGTCATGAGCAGAACAGAAACAACCACAAGACCAAGGGAGGCCATGTTGTTCAGTAGAAGGCTATAGATGGTGGCCTATTTCTGTATCTGATCAGTAAACATTTGAAGTCAGATTGTGATGGATTTGGAGAGTCAAATACTGTGCTTGGTAAACAGACTTTAAGACAAAAAGTGTGATTGCTTGATAAACTTTAAGACAATTCTAGAAAATTTTTATAAAAGTCAAACGAGGTTAGATGACATTTTTTCAAAAAAAAAAAAAATATGTTTTAGTGAAATATGAAAAAGATAACAAGCTCAAGAATGATAGATATTAAGAAGATAATGTTGAAATTAGACTTGATATACTTTGAATTTGAGTAATTATGGTGAATTGGAAATTATTAACTGCCTGTGTGTGGATCTGTCTCCAAAATAAATATCTTTGACAAAACTTTATCATCTATCCTATAAACAACACTGGCTTGAAGAGATAAAATATAGAAGTACCTGATGTGTTTACAATTAATGAGATATCTCAGCATTAAGTTGATGCTCACTACAAGAGGCTAGCTGAGCATAATCTTTTTTCACTGTACAGCACAAAATGTGCACATAATAAGCTAGAGAAATATCTGTGAATATATTGTTTAAAAAATCTCTATGTGACCCTGGTAGAAGGTAGTGAATTGGAAAATATTTGTTAATGATTTTCCTGCTACATCCCATTGTTACAGTTGTATCTTTTTTGGCAGACTTAAAAAGTGCACAGCCAGGACGTGCCTGTTATACCATGGCACTGATGATAGTGATGATCTAATTCTGTTGTTTCTGTTTTATGAAATCCTTCATAGTTAAGGATTTGAAGTTTATCTTATGTATTGCGTCAACCAGTAACACAGTTTTATTGTTTCTGTTTTATGGAATTGTTTGTCTTTTGATTGGACGTTTATCTTTTGTGTTTGCAGTTGATGAGTTATCTCAGCAGTTAATTATTTTCATGATACATCCCATTGTCACATTTATAACTTTTTTGGGCAAGGGCTTCTTAATAAGCACTCAGTCAGGGTGTGCCTGTTATACCATGGTACTGATGATAGTGATGATCTAACTCTGTTGTTTCTGTTTTATGGAATTGTTCGTCCTTTGTGTTTGCAGTTGATGAGTTATTCCAGCAGTTAATGATTTTCCTTTGTCACATTTATATGTTTTTTGACAAGGACTTCTTAATAAGTACTCAGTTAGGGTGTGCCTGTTATGTCTTGGTACTGATGATAGTGATGATCTAATTCTATTGTGTCTTTGATAGATAATTATTTGAAGCTTATCTTATGTACAATGGCATCAATCATTAACACAGTTTAATTGTTTTTGATTTATGTAATTGTTTGTCTCGTGATTGGAAGTTTATCTTTTTTTAGTGCAGCAAGTGATCATGTGATTTTATTGTTTCTGTTTCATCATGGATGGACTATGATTGGAAGTCTTATCTTTTGAAGTGCGTTAAGGTAAAATGTCTAGAGGTCAGGGAGACTTGTGATAACTTGTGTCATTTGATACATTTGTTATTTGATTTAAGTATAAAGTGCACTTCATATCAGTGAGTTGCGATAATCATAGGCACGTAATACAAATTTTATTTTGTCCTTGCAAATCGGAGTATTTTTTTTTTTTTTTTTTGAGGGGGGGGGTACTGGTTGTGATTTTAACAACTGTTTTTGGATGTGATGTGTCTATTTGTTTAAAAGTTGTTTAATAATAATGATTGAAATTTCCCAGAAAAAAATTAAATGTACATAAATATTCATGGAAACAGAGGAAAATGTGTATCACAGGAAAGCATAATTACTGTCTTTTATTTTCTTTTTGATTTATTTTTTTACATGGCTGAAATAAGATGTAATAGAACATTTACCTAGTTTTTCATCAATGGAAGAGGTACTGAGACAGATATTTGCAAGTTTTTGTAATGCCTTTTCTGTTTTTCTTTCTTAACTCTTAAAAAATGAAAGGAGTGAGAAAAAGATGATTTAATAGACGTATGTCTCCAGTATTATAGACAAAATGACAGCTTCCCACCACCTCAAATATTCCAGTAAATTCCAGATAACATATAAACTGAAAGAAGCATCATGCCCAATTTTTCTTGGTATAAAGATTACTCATGCAACGTCGTCATATTGAATTTTTAAACAGAAATAAAAAGAAAATTAAAAAAAATTCTGTAGGAAAATTGTCTCTGACAGTACAGAAATGTGTACAGATTTATCTAGAGAAATATCTGTGAATGTATAGTGAAAAAAATCTGTATGTGACCCTGGCAGAGGGTTGTGAATGGGAGAATATGTTTCATCTGATTTTACTGCTATGTCAGGGGCGGATTGAAGCCATCTTTTGGGTCTTCTAGAAGACGGTCAGATATTTAAGTTTACATTGAAGGGTATCCAATTTTTTCTGTCGGAAGACGGTCAAAAATGGAGGATGGATCAACAAAGATAATTTGGAAGACTGTCAGAAAAAAGCTCTGGATCCGCCCCTGTATGTGTATATCTCATTGTTACATTTATATCTTTTTTGGCAAGGATTTATTATAAATAAGTACATAGTCAGGGTGTGCCTGTTAAACCCTGGTACTGATGATAGTGGTGATTATTTCATTGTTTCTGTTTTATGGAATTGTTTGTCTCGTGATTGGAAGTTTATCTTTTGTAGTGCACCAAGTGATAAATTAAATGCAGTTTTTATTGTTTTACTGCTTTATGAAATCATTGATCGACAATGATTGGAAGTTTATCTTTTGTAGTGCACCAAGTGATAAATTAAATGCAGTTTTTATTGTTTTACTGCTTTATTAAATCATTGATGGACAATGATGGAAATTTTATCTTTTGTGGTACATCAAGTGATGAATTCGGTGTGATTTTATCATTTCTGTTTTGTGAAATCATTGATGGACTATGATTGCAAGTCTTATCTTTTGAAGTGCATTAAGGTAAAATGTCTAGAGGTCAGGAGGACTAGCGATAAAGTTTGTCATTTGATACATTTGTTATTTGATTTAAGTATAAAGTGCACTACTTATCAGTGAGTTGGAATATTCATTGGCATAAAATAAGCATAATATTTTGTGCTTTAGGTTGGAAATCGGGGGAGGGGGGGTATTTAGGGGGATTGGATGGGTAAACTGGGGTCTGGTTGTAATTTTAACAGTGATTTAGGATATGGTGTACATTTTGTTTGTGTTTTGTAATTAAAATTGGTTGAATGGTTGAAACTGAAGTTCAGTTTTTTCCCTTGAATTTATTTTGAAATCCATAGAGCATAAGGTTCATTTTTTCAATTAGACCCTGGAACTTTCCATATGAGCCTCCTTCAGAATATGACAGTCAATAACATCAACCTCATATTAAAAAATATATTTGAATTTAGGCTGGCAACAGTTACTGGAGAAAGGATTCCACTTCAAATTTTGATATTTTTAGCCTTAGAAAGATATGTTAAACCACAAGAGTTAATTTAAAGTATTTTTGGTTTGTTTTAAGTTCAGACACCATGTAGAAGACATTTTAAGTTTTGGATGTCTTTTTCCATGGGCTCAGGTGCACTTAACCTCCCATTTTAAGTTTTAAATTGTTCTTTAATGTTCAAACTTGCTCATCACAGATGGTTTTATCATCATGGTAGTGGCTGACAGGGAGTACCACTGCCCATGCCAGCTTTTCCAGAAGATTCCATCAGCAACGGTGGTGTTATATCGCCCTCTTCTCGCTAGGTTGCCATTCAGGTTTGCCGTGATGTTGTCCTTGTTGAACCACCAGCCCCCGTGTCGCTTTGCGGCATCACTGTTACTGCTGTCTTTGTCTGGCGTGTAGAACTTGACGCCCTCGCTGCTACTGAGAGAGTCACCTGGAGGTGTTGGAAAACATTAAGATGTTGTTAATTGAAACCATTCTGTATATATATATTTTATATGGGTTTTTCTTAAAGAGTATTGAAGGTGTTGTCAAAACAGTTTTTGTCTTTTCTTCCTTTTCTTTTTCACGCCACTACAGTTTTTTAATGTAATTTCCAGTGTCTTCTATGCATTGAGTTACTTTCTCAAAGGATCCAGTGTTATTTTTGCTGATGTGTATGGCCCCATTCAGAACAGATTATCCGAGGACTAACTGGTCTGTGGATCAAATATGTCCCACCCCTCTTGAAAACCATGCCACTTATCCCCTAAGGATCTCCATGCCTACCACACATGCCAGGCCTGCAGGGGCCTATAGCAATTAAATTGATTAAATCACAGTTCCAAGCTTTACTTGATCTGCAGATGAACTGTTCTGATTGTAGCATGTAAAGCACATTGTTCTGCTGTTTAAGTAATGGTCAAATCTTATCACTGCTGCAATTTCTTTTCTTTTTCTGATGGCTACATGCACACACACTCACAGATACGCACTATACACCTAAAACATTTCTGTCTCACCTAACGTATTCTTTCACTGCTAACGCAATCATCATCATATTACCTGCATCTCCTCCCATAAATTTCCCAATGTTCAGTTTGTATCCGTTGTTGGAATTGCCGACAGAAAATCCCGTGTATTGGGCTGATGCTGTGTTGGAGTCATAGTCATGTAGAATAAGGTGAAGGTCATATCTGTTTAGACTAGTAAGCAGGTTCATTTTCTCCAGACCTGGAATAGGGATTGTATCAGTGTTTTCATTTCTGTTTTTAGTATTATTGTTAATTTTTATTTTCATTATTATTATAATTAACAGTTGTATTACCATTATTTTTGTCCAATAATATTCAGTACTGTTATATTTGCTATTGAATATAAAAATGGCAGTATTTGTAAGTTGCTGTAGTTATGAAAAAAAGGTAAAATGCAGCAAAATGCATTTGCTAAATATTCAGATACCCGTGGAGAATTAAGACTTTCCCAAATCCAAAATCTAAGTAAGAAAATGTGGAAAATATTTCAGAACTCCACCTACCCCACCAGAACTCGTACCCCACTCTACCAAATCCCCTGGCATAGTGGTCCCAGCCGTACCCTGAGAAGTTGAGGGGAGGAGGCTGATTGTGGGTCAACTCACGGTTTTGTATGATCTGAAATGTATAATATATTTAATGTAAGACAGATTGCCTAAAAAAAGTCATAATGATGATGATGATGATAGTTTTGATTACTGAAATGTAAATGGCACACTCACATTTGGTAGCTGTTTTTTGTGGCTTCATGTTAGGCAACTCTATATCAAATTAATATTTAGATACAACATAAAAATAAAGGAGATGGTATGATAAATTAAAATAATAGCTTTATATCAGACTGCATTTTGAAAATAAAAGAGATAATAGCAAATTCATTCAAGAAAGTTTAATGTTTTGTTCTATTATTTCTATCTTTTCTGTCATATAAGACCATGGGCCATTTTACACCCAGGGATTAAGGAACCGTTCATATGAAAACTCTATTTTCTAAAAATCTATTTTCTATTCGCGGTATCTTGTGATCACGGTCTGTGCCCTGAATACCCCGCAGCGTAATTACTGACAGTGGGACCCAGTTACTTCCAAAGCTGTAATTAATTCTCGGCTGTGCTCAGAGTGATCACAAGATACCGCGAATAGAAAATAGATTTTTAGAAAATAGATTTTTCATATGAACGGTCCCTTACTCTGGTGGCAGCAGAGGGGTGGTATAATAGAAACTTGCTAGCCATCCTATTCCAGTATTTGTCTATAAGCATATCTTTTTACATCACTATCAACATTGAAATCTTAGTTGTCTCTTATTTTCAGTTTATAATTCATTTAATATAGTAAATGAAATCTATAAGTATATGCAACACTGGTAGCAGCAGTGGGATTATCTGATAGTTCACAAACTGATAACTAACCATCCCTTTTTTGCATTAGTCTGCAAGCATTGAACTTTGGTATGTTTTTTCAGTCTTTTTGACGTCACAAATCTATTAAATATGGTAAATTATCAATATATGTAAGTTTAACATTGGAAGCAGAGTTGGGATATTAAGTTATGTATATTTAACATTGGTGGCAGTGGTGGGATATCTCACAAACTCACCAGCCATCCTCCTCCCATCTTAGTCTGCAGACAGGACGCTGTCAGCACATCGTTGCCAACACTGAACTCATAGATGCCGTCCACCTTCAGTCCATATGTCATCAGGTCTGAACAGTCCAGGGGTGGCTCAGAGGCTGGGGACAGATAGAGGGATATTATATGAAAATGGACAGGTGGATTATCTGTGTGTGTGTGAAGGTGTGTACGTGTGAGAGAAAGCGAAAGTGTGTGTGTGTGTTTGTGTGTGTGTGTGTGTGTGTGTGTGTGTATGTATGAGAGAGAGAGAGAATGTGTGTGTGCATATATGAGTGACAGAGCAAGAGAGAGAAGGGAGATACTTTTCTTATGCATGTGTGTTCTTATGTGTCAGAGAGAGAGAGAGAGAGAGAGAGTAATGTGTGCATTTATGTATGTGTTTGTGTGTATGTCTGTCTGGGTGAGAGAGAGACAAACATACAGACAAACAGAGAGAGGACTAACCTGGACATATAGTTGCAGCAGGATGATCACATTGGCAATTCCGTACATTGAACACAGTATCAGCGGGACACTCAAGCACCCGGCCATATTGGTCCTTATCAGCATATTCTGCAAACTTCTGACACTTGGTTCCAGGATAGATGTAGTAGACATTGTTGTCTCCCTCAGCATCTCTCAGAGTACAGGCTCTATCTGGGAACAGTAAGGGAAAAATGTCATACAGTTAAACAAGGAGACAGACCTCTATGGATTGAATATACACACAGGTGCCACTTGAAATCAAACACAACGTTTCACTTACCAGTTGGAATTTTTTGCGTGGTTGTAGAAGTTTTATGTGTGGTTGTAGAAGGAGTACTCTTGGTCGTAGTCTTTGTGGTTGTAGAAGTTGTAGTACTCTTGGTTGTAGAAGTGGTTGTGCTTTTTGTAGTGGATGTTGTACTGCTTGGCACCGCCACAGGTCTGATGGCCATTCTTGTAGATTCTAAAGAGTACCACACTCCCTTGAAAGTCTTCCAATAAATGCCATCAGGGTAGTTGGCCTGGTAGGGCCCTTTTCTTTTGCCATTCCCATTGAGGTTTGCCTCCGTGTCCTTGCTGAACCACCAGCTGCCATGATGCTTTGCTGCCATTTTGTTGCAGTCTCGATCTTTGGTGCAGAACTTCATGTTTCTGGCACCAACAAAGGAGTCCCCTGTAATTAAAGATACAAAAGAATGTTTGAAATCATTTTGTCATTTTTTTGTCAACTTAGATGGGGATGGTTATTTTGTTGCAGTTACCATTTCTGCTTTATGTTTCTGGTGGCAATGAATGAAATGAAATGATATCAATAGAATAGCAAGGAAATACTTCCTTCTAAAAAATAGATATTTGATCATCCTGTTGCATGTATTCAAATGAAAAACATGAAACATATAATAAATTCACATTTCCTGAAAAAGAACTTTGAACCAAACATAAGGTATTATGATTATTTTAGAGATGAAATTACCAATGGTTCCATTGCGCATCTTTCCCACAGAAAGCCTGTATCCATTGCTGGCATTGCCCACTGAGAAATTAGAAAAGATGGCATATCCACTGTGACCTGTGAAATCCTTGAGGTCTACTCGTATGTCATAGATGCGACCGTTCTTCTTTGGGTTGGTCATTTGGTAGAGGTTGTCCAGACCTGATAAGGTGGGCAAAAATACCCCAAATGAATTAGACTGCTTTGTAGGTATATGGTGGTATTAGTGAAAGGAATAACTCACTTCATGGTTAAAAACTAAATTTGTAGGATTCAAAATCATGTTAAGCAATGAACAAGATTTAATAATGATGGTACAGTTGCATTTCAATAACACGTGATAAAATTATATTGTTTAAATTTCCATGTGTAATATGTATATTGCATATATCAAAATGAAGAGATTTTTTATGAATTTACATAGTGTCTTGAATTACGTATGTAAATTGTGTTTCCAAGTAAAAAGTCTTATTAAAATAATTTTTAAACTATAAAAGATAAATAAACTTCATGCTCACCCCACCAGAATTCAAACCCCAGTTGTCCAAAGCCCCCGACATAATGCCTCATGTCTTGATAGAAGTCCAATGAATTCTGAACACTGGTCTCTCGTTTTTGGATCAACTGGAAATGGAAGATGTGAAACAAACTTTTATTTTTAGCTAGCTTGACCAATATTTAAGACATTTTATTTGTTATGTATCTGTATGGTTTTTGATATTATGTGAGAAGACAAGTTGATATCAGGGGCAAATCCAGAGATATTTTCTAACCGTCTTCCATATTACTTATTTCATATTGTTAATTCATCCTCTATTTTTGACCGTCTTCTCACAGAAAAAAAAAAAAAATCATATGCCTATGTAAACTTAAACTTCTGACCGTCTTCTGGAAGACCCAGAATATGGCCTACATTTGCCCCTGGATATATTTGACAAACAATGGCCTTGGCCTGGTTATGTACTGAACTGCAGAGAGAGAGAGAGAGAGAGAGAGAGGAGGGGGAGGAGAGAGACTACTGACCAGCCAGCCTCCATCTGGACCCTCCATGTCACAGTAGGCGGCCATTTCACACGTCCCCACAGTGAAGTTATAGATGCCAGAGTAAGGGATACCAGCCTGGCAGAGATCAGTACAGTCTATGGGGGGCTTAGACGCTGGAATAATAATAATAATAATAATGAAATGATAATAATATATAAATGCAATTTGCTACATTAAGCATAAAGCAATTGACCAGCAGATTTGGCATCAGACAAGTAAAAATAATACTTTCTGAAGTTTTTTGGTGAAATTGAATTAACAGATATTTTATCTGCTGTTTAAGCTAGCGGTATGTATGTTTCCATAACCCATAGATATCATCCGCAGGACATAATTGTATGATTTAGACAATTTGGACTATTTTTCAGAGGTCTTTTTAACCAACTAACCAATTTGCTGAGAAGTTTCAAGTGTAGACTGCCAATCTTACCTGGACACTGGACATTGGTCATCAGATCACAGTGACAGGTTTTCACATTGAATCTCATACGTGCCGGACAAGCAAGAACTCTTCCCGATGGGGAGTTCTTGGCCCATTGCACAAATTTGGTACACTGGGACCCTGGGTAGATGATGTATTCATTTTGCCACTTGTCTGTGCACTTGTTCTTGGGTGTTTCTGAAGATAGAATATTTTGGTTTGAATTTTATGTCTGTTAAAGACACGTGAATAATTGTTTTTATTGACTTTTTTGTCTTTTTTTTTTTTTTGGATGATAGAATGTTTTGATTTATATTGACTGTTAGCTTTCATTTGGTGTTTCTGGTGAAAGTTGTAAAAATTAAAAATCCTCAAAAAGTAATCCGCAATTTCTCATCACATTTAGACCACTTGAAAAAATATTATAGGATATATGTTTTAATTGTGCTTCAGTTAAAGCCAAGATGGACTGTTGTTTTGATTAATTGCCTTTTCTGGATTATTTTTATGACAGAATGTTTTGATATGTATTGACTGCTAGCTGAAAAGTATGAGATAAGTGTGACAATTCTTGGTTTGGATATTTTTCTTTGCAGCTGTTTTTGGGTGTTTCCAAATTCCAAGTATTAGATTTGAGTGCCTGTTTATACATGTAACTTGCAGGCAATATACACAATTTTTGGTCTGGATATATTATTCATATTGCTGATGAAATTTCCACTTGTGTATCATAAGTATCATATTTGTTGGTGACATGTTAAAAAATTTTATAAACTTCTCAACTAAATCTTTTTTTTTTTGGAAAAATGATAATAAATAAATAAATAAATAAATATTGCAAGCTATCTATTAGCCAAATGACAGTGTGACTTGGATTATCAAGTTTACATACAATTTATTGTTCTGAAAAAGGTTCAGAACTTAATCTTTTTTGTCATAAAAAGCAATTTACCTGTAAACATATTGTGGATTAATTTTTTACAAAGTATATAGTGAAAATACATGCTTGTCAAATAATAATAATCATAATAATAATTTAATCAAAAGGAGAGGGGGAATTGGTTCTTACCTGCCCAGCTCAGGTGAGCCAACACCAGCAGTGTAGCAATGGTGGTCAACCTTGTGGTCATCATGACGCTGTACTACCGAGTGTTTTAATTAACTCAGATTCTGCTCTATGTAGATGGAGTGTGGCTTTAATTGAGGCCACTGATTATAATTGGTTATCCGAGTTTCTGTTTACACTACACAAAAGCTTTTTAACAAACCTGGTTCACAGCAGTTTGCAACAAATTAACATGCATTACACTGTTTATATGATTTCATATTGCCTTTGGTTTTTAAAAATTTCACCAGAATGAGACAACAAAAGAAAATGATTGATAATTTTTTGTAAGTGTATCATTAAATGGGCTTGAGGTTTTTGTTTGTTTGACGGTAATGAGGAACATTGAGAAAAAATACTTTTGTTCCAGACAGTTTTGATATGATGCTAAATATATCCTCATATTTTCAAAAAAATAAAATAAAATAAGTAAATAAATGAATAAATAAGTATGTAAAATAGATAAAATAAAATGGTACAGACCAGGAGAGGTCCAGGGAAATCTGCTTTAACCAGTGTAAATGTTCCTGAAGGTTCTGCATTATCATTGTCATCAGATCAAGGTGTGGCAGATACCTCAATATTTATATCCACTGTCAGTATCTATATTTATATCAAATGCCTATCTGATGATATGCATTATTAATTGGCAGCAAAATTCTTGCAGTTGATCCCAAAGTTGCAAATTCTAGCAAAAATTTATTACATGCCGTTTGTCTGTATTCCATCTGCATGTCTGTCTGGTTGTCTGTCTGTCTGTCTGGCTGGTTGACTGTCTGTATTTTATCTGTCTGTCTGTCTGTCTGTATGTATGGCTGTCTGTATACACTCTATCTGTTACTCTGTCAGTGTGCCTCTGTATCAACAATTTCAAATGTGTCAAATTCTTCTTAATGTAGTAATTATTTTGCATGTTGCCCATATAACTGCCATAGCATTATTCCAATATTGTTATATTTTGTGTTTGCAGCAGAAACCTTGACCCCAAGAAAGGGCAGCCATATGTTCAGTCCAGCTGGTATCCCTACCAAAGGCAGGCATATGTATGGGTAAGGGATTACATCATATGGTTAAAATATTAAAAATATTCATTTATTATTTATTTATTTATTTTCAGGCATTTATTCATTTATTTCTGCTTATTCATAATTGTTTAAAATGTGATTTTATATGTGAGTGTTATAAGCATAAAACAGACAGGAACATCAAGGAATATGATTCCTTAAGTTCAAATAAAGAAGAGTAAGGCAAAATTGTATGCTTCACATTCAAACTTTTTATTTTATTTTTTGTGTAAGATATCTTGTCGTTGAAGACATCTTGAAATATTGGTTACTCACCTACTTGTTTTGACAAATACAAAAGTGAAGCATGCTTTTTTTTTTTTTTTTTTTTTTGCTTTTAGATAACTCTCAGTTGTCATTCCCTGGAAAAAGTAAACTATTAATGACATATTTGTTATATCCGGAAAAATTAACCTATTAATGACATATTTGTTGTTTTCCAGTCGTGATCCATCCCCTCCAATCTCAGAAGCTTCCACAGCCAGAAGTGGCAGACGGCCACCAGGTGGTGCTCATGTTTTGGCAGCCACGGCTCCTCTTGCTAAAGTAGAGCAGACAACTTACAGAAAACAGGGCAGCAATCCTGGTAACTATGGCAACAGGACTTGGACAGCAGGGGAAAGAATGGAAGGGGATGAATCAGAGGTATTTATTTTAATAATTAAAATTATTATTATTATTATTTTGTTAACTTAAGTTGCTATAGGTCTTTGCTTAGCAGTTATCTACCTAACCATTAGCTGTAGTGTGAAAAAGGTCTGAATTAGTGATGGATTTGGTTTAACTGATGTAATCTGAGAGAGAGAGAGAGAGAGAGAGAGAGAGAGAGAAATAATTGGAGAGGGCTAGATAAGAGGGGTGAGAAAACCTTAAAACTCTGAATCTTATATCAGCACTTCTGCACAGTTTGCAATAATTTATTAAAAAAACCCAGACTTGCCTATCCCTGGGGTAATGTTTAACTGTCAAGTTAAAATTCTACAACTCATGTTTTAGGAGGACACCTACCGTCCCCCTACAGCTGACCCTGCTGACCAGAGAGGTCACGTGTGGCAGCTCCCAGAGGACTCTGATGCCAGCACCATGGCTAGCTGGTCACGGCCCAGGAAGAATGGTAGGTGGCCTTCGCAATATTCTGTCTCTTTTTTAACTTAATTGGAGTCAATTTTATTTATTTATTTATAATTTTTTTTATTGTTTATATCACAGATAAGTGTTTAGTGTATATTTCAGCTCATATTGTGAATATAAAATATCTGCATTGTGTGCATTATACTTTCTTGAGCTTTAAAGAGTTGGATTTTCATTTGAAATTGAAGAGTTTTGTTATTCTGGTAGATGCATAGTTGAAGAGTTTTTTTTGTAAGAAAATATGCTTTGGGGTTCAAATATACTATTACATAATGCTGTAAAAGGGAAATGAAGCTTGATATTTGAATGGAATTGATAATATGACAATGTCAGATATTCTTTTAATCCTTTTATTACAGTTCCAAAGAAAAGAGACACTCATCCAGCCTACTGAAGTGATGCTAAATAGGTGACATCACAGCATTGGTGACATCACAATGTTAGTGACATCACAATATTAGACACATCAGAACATCACCAAGTCTTCTGAGTAGAATATTTAAATTAAACTATCACTGAGCAGTAAAATACTATATCATGTATATGGATACATGGAAGGTTAGGTTATTATAATTGTATTGGGTTTGGACTTGGGGAGTTTTTCCTGTAGATTAAATGTATAGGTGGCATTTTATTAAGATTGTCAGTAATATTAAAATAGAGAAAATATTCTATTTGTTAATAGTCATTCTAACACTTTACTCTGCAGACAAAGAATGTTTTTCATGTTATTATTGTTTGCAAACAGTATTGTATCACAATGTAGACTTTTTGAGACTTTTGAGTGATGTTCTTTTTTTTTTTTCTTGGGGGGGGGGGGTGAAAATGTACATTGTAAGTTAGATTAGCTCTTATGTTTTTTAAACTCCAGACTTTTTTTGGTTACTTTTTAAATTTATTTTGTTTCATTTTATTTTATTTTTATTGTATGCTGTCATTTGAAAACAGTTTTCTTACATTTATACTTGATGTAATGGCCCAATAGTAGCAACTGTTAAAAACAAACAAATGTGATATAAAGGACGAATGTTTACCTTTAGATTTCTGAAAATAAATTCTGTACATTGTGAAATATTTGAGGATTTTTGGTTTTGATTTCTTAAACTGTTATTACACAATTACATGCATGTGAGACACTGTGTTCTAGGTGTTAGAGGACCCTTATCTTTATGATATTATAGTTTTTTATATATAATTTGTAAATGGGTATATACAGTACATATTGTATATAACATGTCAATTGAAACCTGTGACTGAAACCAAGTTTCCATGTAACGGATAGTCCACCATCCTTTAGATTCGTACAGGATAGGGTTAGCTTGACGTAAGTGGGCCAAACTCTGTGTAGAGGAATGAAAACCGGTCTCTGTCTCACTGTGGACTCTCTCATACAGGTGCTTTCAGATACAATAAGTCTCAGGGCAAGTGCCCATAATACATGTATACAAGGTCGTTTAAACTGCTGATGATAATGACTGCGCACAGAATGTTGCTCTTTCGTTTCTTAATAAATTTTAAGTAACACCTATGATTATGAATAACTCAGACAAACTATCTGAAAAGGGCATGTTTTGCATAAGAAACTAAAAACTGAATTTCTTGGGGCATATCAATATATGGTACGAGTTCAACGAAGAACAGAAATGACATTCCAGGCACACAGATCAAAATAGGACGGGAAGTCATATGTCACATCTGGAAAATTGTGATGGCGTTTCTATAACTCCATTTCATATATCCAGAGTTGTGGAAAAATGCCTTGCTCACACTTTTGAAAAGGTGATTTTATGCTATCAAATCACCAAAATTGTACGATAGTACTCTGTACGAACAAAAAGTGATAAAATAGGGACCTGCAATAGAAATAATTCAGAATGTGATGTATCAAAACTCCTGTCATTTACTGAATATTTGATTTTTAAAAATTCAGCCATCAGAAAAGATCAGCATAAAATACGTCGGCAGATCATCCTTGAGCTAGTTAACAAGACATGGTAAGGCGTTTGTATTTATTTCCTATCTAAGCCCGAGACAGTGTCAACACTTGGTATCAGAAGGTGGACTATCTGTTACATGGAAACTATCTAAGCCCGAGACAGTGTCAACACTTGGTATCAGAAGAGACGACCTGTCGGTATTCTTGGCCACGCCCATTATCTATCAAACACATCACGTGATTACGTGTTTCTTCTGTAAATAATGCTGCACCTTGCGAATGCTTTAGTGTGTGCCTTGGGCGTAAGCAAAGTCGAGTCATTTAATTATACAGATTAAGTTGGTAGAGGAGCATATATATCTTTCTCCTCTTTACTCTGCCTTTGCCAAGAAACAACTACTAAGGCTTTACAAAAAGAAAATGAACAGGTTCAAGATGGTAGATTCCAACCAGTGGCCGAACATTGAAGTCAACGTAGCCTTATGTGGGATTTCGGGTTCAGGGAAATCTCAGTTCATCAACACAATTCTTGGACTGAGAGCTGACGACCCTGGCGCGGCGCCCGTAGATGCCTTTGGTTCGCAACGTACCACATGGCGCTATAAACACCCCGAGCTGCCAGGTCTTATTTTCTGGGATTTGCCGGGAATTGGAACTGGTGAATATGGCAGAGATAATTATTTGAAAACTGTTGATTTTAACACTTATGATTTCTACTTAATATTTGGACGAGGGAGGTTCTATGAAGAAGACGCGTGGTTGGTTAAACACGTCAACCGACGACGAAAGCGTTTCTTTTACATTCGAACGCATATTGACCAAGACATAGCATCCAAGAAAAGAGATGGTGACAAAACATCAGCCGAGGAATCTTGCTTAGATATTGTCCGAAATGACTGCGAGACGCAAATTCAACACGCCGGCATTAAAGTGACCCATACTCAAGTCTACTTGATATCTACACGGTTGCAGGACAAAGACAAATGGGACTTTCCCAAGTTGAACTCGGACATGCTTCAACATCTGCCTCGTATAATAAGAGAAACAGATGCAGTGGCCATATCAGTGCCTTATCTTTCCGACATCAATGTCAAAATCCAATCCCTGCGCGACAATGTCCGGCGAATCGTTTTTCTATCAGGGATATTAGCTGCGGTTCCTGTGCCATTTCTTCCCCTCGTCGCTGACGTTTTTTTAATTCTGCGGCAGATAAAAACTTATGAAAACACCCTCACACCAACGGAACTTTCTTTGAGACGCTTGGGACTCACGAACTCATGGAAATTTCAAGTTACAGGGTTTGGCAGACTTCTTGGCGAGTTCTTAAAGTTTTCCCTCTACTTCACGGTGAGCCCGTACCCTGGCTATGTCACCGTCTTGGGGTGTGCATTGTCCGCATTTCTGGCTTATCGTATGACGGGTTTCGTACTTTTCAGGAGTTTGAAGATTATTGAAGAGGAAAAAATAAAAATGTTAAAATAACGTTTCAGACATTATCGAAAGACTAAATTCCTGTGAAAGGAATATTGTATTAAAATAATATCATTTTTATACATGATGTTTAGATCATCAATTATGTTTTTATAATTCATTTGCTGTCATCGTGAAATGAATGTTGTTACACGTTTAGAGTCAAATTCAGATTACAGTCAATCAATTCAATTTTAGTGATATTCTTTGCATTTGCGCAAATATCTACTGTATATGGACTAGCAGGTAAACATTGCTTTGTTAGTCACTTGCTTAGTTGAATAAGAATTGGTAGATTATTTTCCTTTTTCAATGTCTAATACATTGAATGTCTTCCTTTGTAGTTGAACATAGCTAACATTTTAGCCATCGTATACAAATGAGAAACGCAAGTAATACACACACAAAAATACTTCAAAATGGGTAAGTTGCCTGTCGTCCAAACAACAGAGGCAAAGGTATCGTGTATCTGTTACTATTGTGTGTAATTATTGAACTGCTTTACCTTGTTGTTGGATTCATGTTTGATATATGAAATTAGTAAACAGTATGTGCAAAAGATTAAGCATTTCATTTAAATCAATTTCTTTCTATGAGTACGCGCATACTGCATGTGTATTTATTATTCCCAAGATAGCCAGCCTGCATCGTGTTAAAATAATGCAGAACATGAAAAAAAATTAATTGCAGTTGCTTTCCTACCTTAGATCGTTTAAATTCAAATTCACTGTTGCGGTGTAGCACATTTTCCTGTGTATGTTTATTATTCTCGAAAACAAAACTCTCAAGTTTATTTGTCTGTTTGTTTGTTTGCTTGTAGTCACTTTTTTGTTAAACGATAGAGACTACAATTTCAGAGATTTTTTAAAAAAATGTAGACTACAATGAACCCTATTGGTTTTCAAAAGGATCAATTTTAGTGAATATATGTAAAAAAATACCCCAAAGGCTAGACAAAATTAAAATAGCACAGTCCATTGACAATTTAGATTTTTTGTAACTGTGTAATTACCAGATCATTGCTTAAACAGCTGGACTCAGCTTTACGCCCTAGTGAATAGTGTTCAGCTTCAGAGAAACATAAGCTGAGGAAGGTCACAGTAGAGATTGAAAGCTATGTTTATAGATAAACTCAGAATAGAAATGAAAAGTTTAAGAGTATAAAATAGTCAGAGGACTACACAAGGATTTCCATCAAATTATGCAGTATAAATTTGAGATTTTTTTAACGAAATGTGAAACATGAGGCCCAAAGTGCTCAGTGTTACATATTAGTATGTGAATAAATATGTACAGTGCATCTTGCATATAACGTTTCAATTGCGACTTGGGCATAGGAAAGGGAACCGGACCCAATCGTGCAGGTGTTTTCATATACAGTTAGTCATAGGCGAGTTCCCATAATATGCACGATCGTAATATGCAAATTTTGGTGATGTTGAATTTTTTTCATGTAATATTGCTATTGATAATTACTGCTTAGATAATGTTTCTCTTTCTTTTATTAAAAAACCGTAAGTAGTATTGAAATTTACCTTATGGGTGACACGAGTTTCACATAGGAAACACAAAACTGGATTTCTTTGGATAAAATAATCTAACAGCCTCAGCATATACTTTTAACAATGAAGTCTGATTCTTTCAGGCCCGCAATATCTGTCTTTTTATGTACAGACACAGATGTGTCTGTACATATTGCCATCACCTGCGTCTGTCGTCGCCGATGCCGTCGCCGATGCCGATGCCGATGCCGTCGCCGATGCCGTGCACTTTCCTTGTAAACACGATAAGTGGAGGACAGTTTTACTTTTTGGCTTTATATTTACAGAGCTGATGAATATTCATAAAATGCAGGTCAAGTTCGAAAATCAGCATGATCGGGCCATTATTGTAGAAGTTATGCTGTTTTTTCTTTTTTCAGCATATATGCAACCCTGTAAACACATTTTAAGGAAAACCGTTAGGCCTGTTGTCATGAAACTCACAGGAGTAATCAATCTTACTAAAACGCAGGTCAAGTTCATAAATCGGCATGATCGGGCCACTATTTTAGTACATGTAGTTATGCTGTTTTTTCATTTTTCAGCAACACTGCAACACTGTAAACACAATATAAGAAAAACAGATAGGCCAATTGTCATTAAACTCACAGGAGTGGTCAGTCTTACTAAAATGTAGGTTGAGTTCGAAAATCAGCATAATCGGGGCATTATTTTAGAAGTTATGCTGTTTTTTCACATTTCCTCAGATTCAACTCTTAGGCATGTTAACAGTCTCATTATTGAACTAATAAGACATGTAAAAGTGTTTGGTTGACATTTCCTGCATCTTTACAACATTATTAGTTGATTTTGTAAAAATGATGGTAAGCTTGTTATCGTGTATTGTGTAATAAAGTTTCAAAAATGGAAATAAACTCATATCATTGCAGTTTGTCAGATTCAATCATTCACTATGTTCAGAATCTCAGAATGGAGGAAATTGGACATTCAACACTGTTGTATTGATATTTTTCCCATGTCATTAATTTTCTTAGTTGATCGTATAAAAATGGCAGTAACCTGTTAATTTTGTTTTATGTTCAAAAAATTGTTAAAAAAAAACATTTCAGAACAGTGCTGTCTTGTTTACATTTTGGCATTTTCAAGTTGTGACTTTGAAGTTCCATGGGCCTGAAGACCTTTGCTAGTCTCATTTTCTGAATATCCATGATACTAATATTTTATTATTAAAAATTGATGGTCATTATGCTGTTAAACATTATGTAATATTGCATCAAAATTTGAAAAAAACGTGCTGCTGCCATGAGGACCATTATGGGAAAACCATGTTACTTATGATTGCCTAACTTTCTTAAAAGAAATACAGCACTAAAATGCAGCCTGAGTTTGAAAAGCAGTCTAATTGGCTTCTTTTTCTGGAGGTTATACATTTTCAAAGTGTGAACTTGTTACACATTTTACTTACATTGGTATTACCTGTTGAGCATAATTAAAATTTGATGTTGAATTTGCAGTTTAACATAATGTACTTTTGCATCAGAATTGACAGTAGCCTATTTTCTGCATAGTTATTGCCTTTTTTTTGTCTGTACATTTGACAGCTTTGCTGCCTTGTTTAATATAATTATAGCACACATTAAAAAAAAACTGGTAACAGAATTCGAAAGACAAAACATGTGAGCGTTATGTTTTAAAGCCCTTGTTGTTAGCAAAAAAAAAAAAAAAAAAAAAAAAAAAAAAATGCATTCCCTAGAGCCTAATTACTTAAAATGTCATAACAGACGAGATGCAAAATTGAGTTAAGTTACAAACGGAAAAGAAAGTATCAGAAAAAAAGATCAACTTAAAAAATGAGGGCGTCTCAGATCTGAGCATTTTACGTTATGTATTATTAGTTCCAAAGCTATGTGTAATCATCGTATCGTGTTTTGTACATTTTTGTACTGTCGCTTATGCATTTTTACAGAAAATTTGATTCTACCATATCAATTGATCGATCCCAATGTAGAACAGAGAGCGAAAACCCTAATATGACACAAAATCCAAAACTGCAGGATGATTTCTCAAAGCCTTCTACTGTATAATTATTGCATGTCAAAATTGTCTCAATATCACATTTAACCACGAAAGCAAATCCTTAATTAACTTAGCTACTAAGCTGTTAAATTTATAGATATAAGCTGGGCTGGTTTTTCAAGTAACAATATTGTAAACCTCTGATTTAATTTTGTTTCTACATTGTATCACTGGGATTCTAAAACTTAAATTTTTAAAAAGTCGGAAATCACAGACGTAGCAAACTAATACAATCGTTTACATTTCAAAAAAGATCTAATACTATTATCTAGACAACTTATCTGAATAAAACTTAACAAAACCTCATGTACAAAAAAAATAAAAAAAAAAAAAAAAAAAAAAAAAAAAAAAAAAACAACAACAACAACAAAAAAACTAAAAAAAAACAAAACATTACAACATTTGGCTGTCAAAGTCACGTAATTATGCCCTTCTATTCATAACGTAAATTTTCCTATTGACTGCAACTGTCTAAAGATGGTTAAATAAAGCATATTAACTTCTTAACTTGAAATAATCATTTATGTCCATAAGCCCTATTGTCTTCTCCTTTTTTCATACCACAAGGGATTTGCAGCATTGTTTCAGTCTGAACATGCCCGATAAGGGAATTTTGATTTATGTTTAAGTATGTGATCTAAGTGGGATGGAACTTCAACACAGTTTTTACGACGTGTATTGCAGCCTTTTCCATGTCAGATAAGATATTCTGTAACAATACGTATGTTGTCCCGAAGTTTAAACTGGCGCCAATTACCGGGCCTAAGACGGGGATCCAGCGACTACCAACAGACAAGGCATATTTGCCAGCACGTGCTGCGTAGTGCTTAACTATGGCGCTGGTTGAAGCAGACACAGATATCTTAAGGTACTGATCTGCTGTCGACACTAAAATTTCATAGGAAACCCCAGTTTGGTCAGAAAGACGTTTAAGCGAAGCAGCATCCAATCCGAGTTTAGTTTTATAGTCATTAACTGTACGCTGTAATATACCGCCACAAACCACCCCATCAGCGATTGGGATCGGGATTGCACCTGCACCACCACAGACACCAGCAACCAGCCAAATTCGAGCTCTCAAAGCATCACATTTCTCTTTAATCAATTTCTCTGACAGATTGCAGAGGGCTAGGGATAAAACTTGACGTTGGGTGCCATTCAAAATTTTTTTCATATCATCCACCAGGTTTTCAAACTCCCACTTTTTTGTATCTCTTAATAAGGCGGATATTAGATAAATTTTTCTCGGCTTTCCCATCCCAAAAATTGGCCCTGTTTTCAACTTTTGGTTGGTATCTTCTCGTATTTGGTCTAGGATTTTAGACTCTTCGAATGTTTCAGCGAGTTCATCCTTCATAGTCTCTATATCCACGTCGATGTGAGTGCGCACCAGAAAGAGTTCCTTGTTTTGTCGTTTGACCTCTCCAGCCAACCACGCATCATTCTCAGTGAAACGTTTGTGTGTAAAGATAAGGAAAAAGTCGTAACGATCAAGTTTGACTTTCTCGGTATAATGTTCTCTCTCGAATCCTTCGGTTCCAAAACCAGGAATGTCCCAAAGTGTAACATTTGCATTGGTTGGAAAAGGGTATGGTGTCGGTTCTTTTGTAGTCGCTTTGCAGCCTACCACTGCTCCACCTTTATCCCTGGATTTTATACCCCGAATCGTATTGATAAATGTCGATTTCCCCGAACCGGCTACACCCGCTACAGCAATATTAACGGTGACGTTTTCAATTTCATTTAGTTTTGTTTTCATATGTTCGACAATGTCTTTCACTCCATGATTTTCAACGACTTTCCGCGCTTTTTCTATGTCTCTCTTTTCCAAAGAAAATGGCCCGTGTTGCACATTTTCCGCCATAATTAGTCGGTAAGTTTACTCTTGGGTTTAGTCACCGAGACAAAACACAGCAAAGTCCACTTTTAATTGCTATATATGTATAGTCTAAGTTCGCAAGCACACTAAAAGCGCCGGTAAGGTTACGTTTGTTCTTATACGCCAGGTTGTTGGACAGATCTCAAAAATATATGTAATGTTAATTATTGCCATCCAGCGGGGAGTGTTTTGTACAGTAAATGAATTGATTGACATGTCCTCATAATACTTAAGCAGAGGAATGAATTGTAAACGGGGGGAAGGTCGCTAGAGATTGAAAGAGGTTGGAAGAGAAATGAATGGGAGCGACGCAAGAATCAAATGGAAAGTGGTTGATAAATACATTGCACTGAATTAAATATGTGTTATAGTGTGGAATGACGACAGCAGTTTGGAGCTTTCGAACGTTTATTCACCGACTCTCTCTTCATACAACTTCACAAATATTTATATTCAATTTCTCCTTACTGATCACGCATTAACTTGTTTTCTTTTCCATTGCCTTTGCGTGATTACAAAATATTTTCCATTCTCATGTTGCAAGTCACTATGTAACATTTCCTTATTAGGTAATCCTTAAGAGACTTGTTTTCAATTAAAGATATCTAAAATATTATTTGAATTACTCATACTTGGACCTTATCCAAAACTCAGTTATCATGTGATAAATAAATGATCAAAATTAAAATAGGTTATGAAATTAACCAATCACATTAACTGTTACTGACTTTGACCTTTTCCATCTTTTTCTGACACTAAAAACATGTTCTACACTTGCTGACTCTTGGAGAAACTTAACTTACACTCAATAACTCTCTGTCTTTTTACTCTTTTGATTCCGCTTTAATTGTTTTCTGTAATTAGCAAAAGTGTAAGTAATTTGCTTTACAACATATGTATGATAAAAGAATATATATGAAGAATTAAAGTAACGTATATAGTATTGTAAGTTTAGATAAAGACAACAAATTCCACATGCATGCAAACTTAAAATCCCCGATGGATAATGATAAGAAGTCAATCTCTTGAAGAACATCTTAACATGTCTTTTGATACATTTGTTATTTGAGTGCACTTCATATTAGTGTGTTATACTGGTGCACACTATGCATTGGTCGATGAGACGTTAAAATTGGGGAAAATATTGGAGAAAATGGATTAACTTGCGTAAACTTTGGCAATTTTGGATATGATGTGCCATTGCTTGTTTTAAATAATTACTGAATAGTAATTGTTGAAAGTTCCCGTTAAATGATAAATACGCATATTGTCGTGGAAACAGTTTTTTCCCCTATGATTAATTTTTGAAGGAGCTGAATTATGACTTAGTATAGCATTTACTTATTTTTTCATCAGTGGAGGAGGTACTGACATATATTAAAATTATTTTTTATGACTTTTTTCTTTGTTTTTTCTGATTGCACTTGAATGAATTGAATCTCATTTTTTTCATTTTTTTATCACATTTATTTCGAAATTTATAAAGCGAGGAATTTGACACACTCGCTGCTACTGAGGGTGTCACCTGGAGCGGGCAAATGTTTAGATTTATCATTTTGGTACTTTAAACCTCTGAATATTATTTTATTGATGGAAGGAAGTCTTCTGGATCTTGCAGGTGACGTTCTAATTTGTCATGTTTACATTGACAGGTAAAAGATTTTTTTCTGTGGGACGTCGATCAAAAATATACAAAGGATAAACAAAGACACTTTGGAAGGCTGAGAAAATATCTCTTGATCCGCCCCTGTAAAAATTCATTTAAAAAATTCAAAAGTAAGATGTTAATTTTTCCAATGAAGACATGAAAAAGTTGAAAACACTATTCGAAGTGTTATAAAGGGTAACTGGGAAAATTATATTGAGAGGATAGAGTATTGGAATTAAGTTTGGCATGATTGGAATTTGAGTATTTACATTTTTGTGAACTGGAGATTTTAAATAATACTTCAGTTACGTGCACTATTCAACAAAATTAACACTGGCTTGGAAAGATACTTGACGTGTTATGTTGATAAGTTATCTCAGCAGTATGTTGCGTCTCTCTTTTGATCTCCGCGTTCTCAAAACTACCACAAATCAGATGAATGATGACGTCATTTCTATGCAAAAATTATTTCTGGACAGTACAAATATGTACACTGATTTTTCTAGAGAATTTTCTGTGAATATAATGTGAAAATCGTTTTGTGACCCTGGTTGAGGGTAGTTAATTGGAGATATTTGCCATATTTTCCTGCTACATCCCATTGTTATAGCCATATCTTTTTTTGACAGGGACTTATTAATAAGTACACAGGCGGTACACGCCTGTTATACCATGGTACTGATGATAGTGATGATCTAATTTCATTGCTTTTGTTTTATGGATTGTTTCTCTCGTGATTGGAAGTTTATCTTTTGTAGTGCAGCAAGTGATCATATGATTTTAATATTTCTGTTTTATCATGGATGGACTATGATTGGAAGTCTATCTTTTGAAGTGCATAAAGTCAGGGAGACTTGTGATAACTAATTACCGGTGTGTCATTTGAGGCATTTGTTATTTGATTTAAGTATAAACTGTAGTGCATATCAGTGACTTGAGATATTTAATGGCACGCATATTCATTTTATTTTGCCCATGTATATTTTTATGGTAGGGGTACTGGTTGTGGTGTAATATATTTTGGTGAATTGGAGTTTTTACTCTGCCTGCATGTGTTTGTACAATTGAGATATTTAATGGCACGCATATTCATTTTATTTTGCCCATGTATATTTTTATGGTAGGGGTACTGGTTGTGGTGTAATATATTTTGGTGAATTGGAGTTTTTACCCTGCCTGCATGTGTTTGTACAATTTTCAAAACAAGCCCCAGTGGTTTGAAAAGATAAAATATCGAGACACTTGAGGTGTTTGCAATTGATTAGTCATCTCAGCAGTATATTGATTCTCTCCTATAATGTTCCCTCACGTCCACAACACTATCTGAAATCAGCAGGGTGATGACCTCATTTCTGTGGAATAATTCTCTCTGGACAGCACAGAAATGAGCACGGAATTAGCTAGATAAAATATCTGTATGTAATGAAAAATGTCTATGTGACCCTAGTAGAGGGTAGTGAAGTGCATAATATTCTTATATAATTTTCCCGCTATGTGTATATCTCATTGTGACATTTATTGCTTTTTTGGCAAAGATTTATTCTAAATAATTACACAGTTGGGTCATAACGGTTATATCATGGTTCTGATGTACATGATCATCTAATTCTATTGTTTCTGTTTTATGGAATTTTTTCGTCTCGTGATTTGTAGTTCATCTTTTGTGTTTACAATTGATGAGTTATCTTGGCAGATAATGATATTCCTGATACCTGCATTGTTGCATTTTTATCTTTCCTGGCTAGCACTTTTTTTATAAATACACATCAGGGCGTGCCTGTTATACCATGGCACTGATGATAGTGATGATCTAATTCTGTTGTTTCTGTTTTATGAAATCCTTAATAGTTAAAGATTTGAAGTTCATCTTATGTATTGCGTCAATCAGTAACACAGTTTTATTGTTTCTGTTTTATGGAATTGTTTGTCTTTTGATTTGAAGTTCATCTTCTGTGTTTGCAGTTGATGAGTTATCTCAGCAGTTAATTATTTTCTTGAAACATCCCATTGTTACATTTATATCTTTTTTGGCAAGGGCTTCTTAATAAGTACTCAGTCGTGGCGTGCCTGTTATACCATGGCACTGATGATAGTGATGATCTAATTCTATTGTGGCTTTGATAGATAATTATATCAAGTTTATCTTATGTACAATTGCATCAATCATTAACACAGTTTTATTGTTTTTGATTCATAGAATTGTTTCTCTCGTGATTGGAAGTTTATCTTTTTCAGTGCAGTAAGTGATCATGTGATTTTGTTTCTGTTTTATCATTGATGGACTATGATGGGAAGTCTAACTTTAAAATTTGAAGTGCGTTAAGGTAAAATGTCTAGAGATCAGTGGGACTTGTGATAATTTGTGTCATTTGATACGTTTGTTATTTGATTTAGTATAAAGTGCACTGCCTATCAATGGTTTGGAATATTTAATGGAACAGAATACACATTTTATTTTGTACCCTTTTTTGGGGGAGGGGGGACTGGTTGTAATTTTAACAACTGATTTTGGATGTAATATATTATTATGTTGAATTTTTGTTTTATAATTATGATTGAAATTTGCCAGAAAATGAAATACACATAAAAATTCATGAAAACTGTGTACCATGTGTATCACAGGAAGACAACTATATTTATGTCTCCTCCATCTCAGTGTACCACAAACTTTTATAGTCTCATTCATAGCAAGAAAGAAGGCAACAAGGAATATAAAACTGTGTACCATGTGTATCACAGGAAGACAACTATATTTTATTTACTTACCGCAAAGGCCCAGAACTGCATATCTTGGAAATATTAGATTTTTGTTTCTCTTCAGAACAAAAGACCATGATGTACATTCAGAATTTTGCTTGTTCTTTTTTGAGCTATTTTAGAGAATGTTTAAATGTGAGAGGAGTGAGAAAAACATGCTTTTAGAGGTGTATGATTTGAAATCTTAAGAGGAAATGGAGGCTTCTCCTCACCACAAATATTACAGTATATCCCATATAACTGAAAAACTAAAATAAGGATCATGCTGGATTTTTCTGAGTATTTAGATGCCTAATCTAACCTAAAAATTATGAATTTTCAAGCAGGACTATGAAGAAATGAAAATGTTTGTGCATTATAACATGCAGTTTTTGATTTTGAAGGTGAATGATTCACTGTATAGAAAATCATTAACTAAATTAAAACACATTCTGTTGTTAATTTTATAAGACATGAAAAAAAAGTTCAAAACACTCATGGAAGTATTGTTTAAAGATAACTAGAACAATAGGTATTGAAAAAAATAAAGTGGTGGAATTAATTTTGACATAATGGGAATTTGAGTAGTATATTTTGATGAATTGGAGATTTTTACTCTGCCTGCACGTGTGTGTGTGTACAATCTTCAAAATAAACACCATTGGCCTGAAAAGATAAAATATCGAAATACTTGATGTATTCGCAATTGACGAGTTACCTCGGCAGTATATTGGTTCTCTCCTTTGATCTTCCCTTACGTCCATAACACTATCTGAAATCGGTGGAGAGATGACCTCGTTTCTGTGCAAGAATTCTCTCCGGACAGTACAGAAATGGGCACAGAATTATCTAGAGAAATATCTGTGAATATATAGTGAAAAAATCTGTATGTGACCCTGGTAGAGGGTTTTGAATGGGAGAATATGTTTCATCTGATGTTCCTGCTATGTGTATACAGGGGCGTAACCAGACCATTTAAAATTATACGCACAGATTTTGAAAATTCCCAGGTATGGTTATATTCTGTGAAAAATACACTGAATTTATGGAGAATAATATCATGGTTGGCTCAAAAAATTGTATGCACAGTGCATCCGTGCGTATGCCTGGTTATCTCCCTGGTATATCTCATTGTTACATTTATATCTTTTTTGGCAAAGATTTATTATAAATAAGTACACAGGCAGGGTGTGCCTGTTAAACCATGGTACTGATGATAGTGGTGGCCTTATTTCATTGTTTCTGTTTTATGGAATTGTTTGTCTCGTGATTGGAAGTTTATCTTTTGTAGTGCACCAAGTGATAAATTAAATGCAGTTTTTATTGTTTTACTGCTTTTATATCATGAAATCATTGATGGACAATGATTGAAAGTTTAAATTATCTTTTGTGGTGCATCAAGTGATGAATTCAGTGTGATTTTATCATTTCTGTTTTATAAAATCATTGATGGACTATGATTGGAAGTCTTATCTTTTGAAGTGTATTAAGGTAAAATGTCTAGAGGTCAGGGAGACTAGTGATAAAGTATGTCATTTGATACATTTGTTATTTGATTTAAGTATAAAGTGCACTACTTATCAGTGAGTTAGGATATTCATTGGCATAAAATAAGCATAATGTTTTGTGCTTTTAGTTGGAAATCGGGGAGGGGGTATTTTGGGGGGTTGGATGGGTAAACTGGGGTCTGGTTGTAATTTTAACAGTGATTTAGGATATGCTGTACATTTTGTGTGTATTTTGTAATTAAAATTGGTTGAATGGTTGAAACTGAAGTTCAGTTTTTTTCCTTGAATTTATTTTGAAATCCATAGAGCATATGGTTCATTTTTTTCAATTAGACCCTGGAACTTTCCACATGAGCCTCCTTCAGAATATGACAGTCAATAACATCGACCTCATATTTAAAAATATATTTGAATTTAGGCTGGCAACAGTTACTGGAGAAAGGATTCCACTTCAAATTTTGATATTTTTAGCCTTAGAAAGATACGTTAAACCACAAGAGTTAATTTAAAGTATTTTTTCTTTGTTTTAAGTTCAGACACCATGTAGAAGACATTTTAAGTTTTGTATGTCTTTTTCCATGGGCTCAGGTGCACTTAACCTTCCATTTTATGTTCTGAATTGTTCCTTAATCTTCAAACTTGCTCATCACAGATGGTTTTATCATCATGGTGGTGGCTGACAGGGAGTACCACTGCCCATGCCAGCTTTTCCAGAAGATTCCGTCAGCAACAGTGGTGTTATATCGCCCTCTTCTCGCTAGGTTGCCATTCAGGTTTGCCGTGTTGTCGTCCTTGTTGAACCACCAGCCTCCGTGTCGCTTTGCGGCATCACTGTAACTGCTGTCTTTGTCTGGCGTGTAGAACTTGACGCCCTCGCTGCTACTGAGAGAGTCACCTGGAGGTGTTGGAAAACATTAAGATGTTGTTAATTGAAACCATTCTGTATATATATTTTATATGGGTTTTTCTTAAAGAGTACTGAAGGTGTTGTCAAAACAGTTTTTGTCTTTTCTTCCTTTTCTTTTTCTCGCCACTACAGTTTTTATGTACAGACACAGATGTGTCTGTACATATTGCCATCATCTGCGTCTGTCGTCGCCGTCATCGCCGATGGCGATGGCGATGCCGATGCCGTGCACTTTCCTTCACGATAAGTGGAACACAGTTTTATTTTTTGCTTTTATATTTACAGAGCTGATGAATATTCATAAAACGCAGGTCAAGTTCGAAAATCAGCATGATCGGGCCATTATAGTAGAAGTTATGCTGTTTTTTCACTTTTCAGCATATATACAACCCTGTAAACACATTTTAAGGAAAACCGTTAGGCCTGTTGTCATGAAACTCACAGGAGTAATCAATCTTACTAAAACGTAGGACAAGTTCGAAAATCAGAATGATCGGGCCACCATTTTAGTAGTTATGCTGATTTTTTAATTTTTCATTATATATGCAACACTGTAAACACAATATAAGAAAAACAGATAGGCCAATTGTCATTAAACTCACAGGAGTGGTCAATCTTACTAAAACGCAGGTTGAGTTCTAAAATCAGCATAATCGGGCCATTATTTTAGAAGTTAAGCTGTTTTTTCACATTTCCTCAGATTCAGTTCTTAGGCATGTTAATAGCCTTATTATTTAACTAATTAGATACATAAAAGTGTTTGTTTGACATTTCCTGCATCTTTACAATATTGTTAGTTGATTATGTAAAAATTATGGTAAACTTGCCATCCCGTTTTGTGTAATAAAGTGTCAAAAATGGAAATAAACTCATATTATTGCAGTTTGTCAGATTCAATCATCCACTATATTCAGAATCTCAGAATGGACGAAATTGGACATTTAACACTGTTCTATTGATATTTTTCCCATCTCATCAATTTTCTTAGTTGATCATATAAAAATTGCAGTAAACTGTTTATTTTGTTTTATGTTAAAGTAGTGTTGAAAATGGAAATAAACCCATGTCAGAACAGTGCTGTCTTGTTTACATTTTGGCATTTTCAAGGTGTGACTTTGAAGTTCCATTGGCCTGAAGACCTTTGCTGGTCATGTTTTCTGAATGTCCATGTTACTAATATTTTATTATTAAAAATTGATGGTCATTATGCTGTTAAACATTATGTAATGTTGCATCAAAATTTGAAGAAACCCCTGTTTTGCGCACTGCTCCCATGATGACCATTTCAGAAAAACCATGTCACTTACTGTTTTCAAACTAATTGGAAAGAAACATGGAACTAAAATACAGCTTCCGTAGGCAATGCAGTCTGTTTGGTAAATTTTCTGGCAATTAAAGTTTTTTGTGAAAATTTAATTTTTCACATATTTTTCAGCTTATATGCAACACTGATAACACAATATAAGAAAAACAGATAGGCCAATTGTCATTATACTCACAGGAGTGGTCAATCTTACTAAAACGCAGGTTGAGTTCTAAAATCAGCATAATCGGGCCATTATTTTAGAAGTTATGCTGTTTTTTTCACATTTCCTCAGATTCAGATTTTAGGCATGTTAATAGCCTTATTATTTAACCAATTAGATACATAAAAGTGTTTGTTTGACATTTCCTGCATCTTTACAATATTGTTAGTTGATTATGTAAAAATTATGGTAAACTTGTTATCCCGTTTTGTGTAATAAAGTGTCAAAAATGGAAATAAACTCATATTATTGCAGTTTGTCAGATTCAATCATCCACTATATTCAGAATCTCAGAATGGAGGAAATTGGACATTTAACACTGTTCTATTGATATTTTTCCCATCTCATCAATTTTCTTAGTTGATCATATAAAAATTGCAGTAAACTGTTTATTTTGTTTTATGTTAAAGTACATGTAAGTTATCAGAAGTTACCTGACCTCTAGACATTTTATCTTAATAGACTTCAAAAGATAGACTCCTAGTCATAGTCCATCAATGATTTCATGAAACAGAAACAATAAAATCACACGATCACTTGCTCCACTACAAAAAAAAAAAAAAAAAAATAAAAAAAATAAAAATAAAATTCCAATCATGAGAGAAACAATTCCATAAAACAAAAACGAAAAAAAAAAAAAAAAAAAATAGCTCAGCACTATCATCGGTACCATGGCATAACAGGCATGTCCCGTCTGTTTAATAATTAATAAGTTGCTGTCAAAAAAGAGATTGCAGTAACAAGGAGACGTAGTAGAAAATCATGACAAATATCTCCAATTAACTACAATCAACCAGGATCACAAACCGATTTTTACATTATATCCACAGATAAATCTCTAGAAAAGTTTGTGTACATATTTGTGCCGCTAAGAAAGAGTTTTTGCATGGAAATAACGTCACCACTCAGCTGATTTCTAGTAGTATTGAGGGCGTGAAGAACAAAAGAGAGAACTAACATACTGCTGAGATAACTGATTAATTGTAAACGAGTCAAGTATTTTTCCAAGCCAGTAGTGTTAAATTTGGAGAAAAGTGCACATAACTGAAGTAAGATTAAAAATCTCTACTTCACAAAAATGAAATTATTCAAATTTCAATTATGTCAAACTTAATTCCAATACTCTATCTTCTCAATATATATTTTTCTCATTTCTTTTCAAAATAATTCCAGAAGTGTTTTCAACTTAAAATTTTCACGTCTTCATTGGGAAATTAACATCTAACTTTTGAATTTTGTAAATGGTTTCCTACAGGGGCGGACCCAGAGATATTTTCTGACAGTCTTTCAAAGTGTTTATCCATCGTAGATTTTTGATCGCCTTTCAACAGAAAAAACTTATGCCTGTCAATGTAAACAAGACAAATTTGAACGTCTTCTGGAAGACCCAGATGACGGCCTTCATCAGGCCTTTCTCTATTCAGTTAACTATTCACCTTACATAAACAGCAATTCAAATCAAAGCTTCAACAAAATAAAGATAGCAAAATTATATTAGTGGTATGAATTACCAACATCTAAACATTTACCCGCTCCAGGTGACTCCCTTAGTAGCAACCAGAGGGTCAACTTCTACACCCCAGACAAAGACAGCAGTAACAGTGACGCCTCAAGGCGACACTGGTCCTGGTGGTTCAACAACATCAACATCACGGCAACCCTGAATGGCAACCTAGATGAGGGTAGCTGACGAAATCTTTTGGAAGAGTTGGCATGGGCAGTGGCACTCCCTGTCAGCCAGAACCATGATGATAAAACCATCTGTAAAGGTTTAGGACAATTTAAAACTTAGAATGTAGTATGTTAATTGTATCTGATCTTTAGACAATATATATTTAAAATTTGAAATGCCATGTACTAAATGGTGTCTCACCTTAGAATACAGAAAAAGGCACTCTAAACTAGCAAAACTGTATTGGAAGAGGGTGCCTAAAATGCTAAAAATGTTATTCTTTCTTCGGTAAGTATTGCCCAATTTAATCCATAAACAGTTAAGTCAATATCAGATTCCAAAGTAGGCTGATGTAGAAAGTTCCAGGGTCAATGTCGAAAAAAGGAACATAACGCTTCATAAATTTCAAAAAAAAAATGTGATAAAAAAAATGGTGCAATCGAAAAAGAAAAAAAAAAAAAACGAAGAAAGTGCACTCAGAAAAAAAGGAAGAAAAAATCATAACAAAGAAAATGTCAATATATGTCGGTACCTCCTTCATTGATGAAAAACTAGTAAAAATTAATCATAGGGGAAATAAAACGCAGTTATATCTTCATCTGATTCACACAGTCACTGTTTTCTCACGACAATATGCGTATTATCATTAAATGGGAACTTTCAACAATTACTATTCAGCGCCAATTCCATTCATTTCTATTTCTGCCTCTTTCAATCTCTAGCGGCCTTCTCCTCGTTTACATTACATTCCTCTGCTTAAGTATTATGAGGACGTGTCAATCAACTCGATTACTCTACAAAATACTCCCCGCTGCTTATTCACTCGGGGTTGTCAAATATTGACATTACATGCATTATCAGGACCTGTCCAACAACTCGGCGTATAAAAACAAACGCCAACTTAACAGCGCTTACAGTGTGCTTGCTAACTTTAATTGTATAAAGACAGATTTTGCTTATTTTCTCTCTCGGTTGTTCATCCCAAGAGAAGTTTACTTCATAGATTATGTCTTTCGACGAGAAATACATTGAAGAAACAAAGAAAATCGCTGAACAGCATGGACTAGAAGCCCTCGTATCTCATCTGCAAAAAAATCTAACTGAATCTGAAAATGTCAAGGTCAATATTGCTGTAACGGGCATATCCGGTTCAGGAAAATCTTCATTTATCAATACCATTCGAGGTTTGACACCTTCCCATGAAGGAGCTGCTGATGTTGACTGTGTAGAGACAACAAAGAAACCGACACCATATCCTTTCCCATTTGATGAAAATGTTAAAATTTGGGACCTCCCAGGTCTTGGAACACCAGGTTTCACACAAAAAAATTATGTCAGACGAGCGGAACTTGATGATTACGACTTTTTTCTTATCCTTACACAAAAACGCTTCACTAACGATGGTCTGTGGTTAGCAAACAGGGTGAAAGACATGGGAAAGAATTTCTTTTTTGTGCGTACTCACTTTGACAATGATTTGGCCAATAGTGAGAGGAATTTCCCGGGCAGATACAAAGAGCATGAACTACTAGAAAAAATAAAGGAAAACGTCAAGAAACATGTAGATGGAGAACAAACAAGTCAACAAGTGGAGAAACCAGAGTATGTTTATGTTATATCCACAAATTTCGATGATACTAAAAAGTGGGAATATGGCAAACTGGTGGCGGATATGAAAGAGGCTCTTCCTGACGTAAAGCGCCAAGTGTTAACCCTAGCCCTCTGGGATCTCTCAGAAGCTTCGATAAAAGAAAAAAGTGCTGTTTGGAGATCACTTATTTGGCCGGGTGCTTTGGCCTATGGTGCCATAGGGGCAGTCCAGGCAGTAGTCCCAGGCTTACGTTCGTTCGATATGCCTACATTAGCTAAAATAGAAAACCGCTTTAGAAAAAGCTTTGGGTTAGACGATGCCTCACTCGAACGCCTTTCCAAAAGAAACGGGGTCCCTTTGGGAAAATTATTGTCGCTGGCGAAGGGTTGTTTTGACATGTCTTCCTGCAAAACGATCGAAGAACTCATCTTAATGTATGCAGGTGCGGGTGCCGAAATTGCCTTTTCTCCAGGTAGTCCCATGGTCCCTGTCGTTGCCGGCAGTGCATCCTTCGGAATGGCACTGTTTGTTCTTCCCAAAATATTGGATCGCATGGAGAGGGTTGCAATAGATGTTATCAAAGCGGCTTTAGAGTTCGAAAATAATTGACATAGGTAAGCAATTGATCTGACATTCTCAATCCACAAAAATTGGCAAGGGCTTACATTATTTTGCCTTGTCTTTAATTATTCACCTTGGAGTATGTGAAAGAGAGAGACAATAGGGTCGATGGCCGATAATAAGTATTTAAAGTGAATGAGATAAAATATTACCTATTTTAGCCACGGGTCGAAGTTTAGAGTACAAAAATAAATGGCAAGAATCAAGACACTTTTGTAAAACAACCATAGGTCATTATCTCACATTTATAAACAAACGCTATAATGGTTTAATATGAATATCGACTTAAATTAAATGCACAAGTGATGTATTTAGACAATTGTATTCATTTTTGATGTTATTGAGATGTAGATGATTTTGATATGTCACTATGTCTGTATATATATAGTTTAAATTGCGCACATTCTGTTGTAGTAAAAAATATGTATTCTATCGGCAGTTCACGCTATTGTACTTATAGACTTAAAGGACGTTGCAAAAAATTGAAAAACAAAATGAATGCATAACTTTTCTTTTTTATGGTCACATGACCTTCAGTGTTAATTATGTTTTTTCAATTTGTGTATTTTAGACTTTAGGTATTCTTATTCCTTAATCAAATGTTATATGTCTTTATTAGCACGTTGTATAATCAGGCCCGTAGCCAGCAAATTCAAAAGGGGGGTTCTTTTTCTGAAAAAGTGGACCTTTTATAATAAAACCTTTGTGTACATAGATCAAATTGTACCCAGAATGGACCTTTTCTGAGAAACGGGGCGGATCTTTGGAACCCCCCGAAACCCCCCCCCCCCCCCCTGGCTACGGGCCAGATAATGTTGGATGAGCTTGACTGTGGCTATATAATCCTTGTTATATCTCATTTCAGTATAGCTAAATAGTACTAATGATAACAAATGGATTGTATCAATACAGTGGTTACATACGATTTAAGATAATTGATTCAGAGTCTTAGTAATAGAAACAAGATCAATTCAAAGGTAATTGTCACTTGAAAAACAAACAAAAGTAATTCAACACCCTCGTATAATACTTTGCATTTGTGGTTGAATGTGTAACTAGTATAAATGATTTTATACCATTTATACAAAGAAATTTTTTTTTTGTTTTTTGTTGTTTTTTTTTAGAAATCATTCTACATGTTGTCTTTTGTATATTATTTTATCACACACTGTTCTTCCATGGAATGTAATCTGTCGATTTGATAAAATCAAATTTTGTGTTCAGAGGCATAGATGGGGCCGTAGAAAGTAAGCAAGGGCATGATGATTTCACACAGCTTTGGGACAAAGAGGGAAAATGGAAACGCCGTAACAAGTCTTGTAAAATTATGTACGATCCCCTGAGGTATGAAAAAAGGCAGAGACAATAGGGTCGATTGACATAAATTATTATTTCAAGTGAACGGGTGACAATGCTTTACGTTAAACATAGGTAGATGTACGGTTGCACAGTTAATAGGAAAACAACACTACTATTATCTGAACACTGCTATTATCTGACCTAGACAGCCTAATGCTGTAACGGTCTTTCCTGTATATAAGGGTTTGTTATATTTTATTAAGATGTGATGTCTAGGTCAATTGTTTAGATCTTAGCGTTACTGAAATGTAAACTAATTAAATAGTGTGCTGCACCTGTTAATCCCAATGTTTTAAAGATACAAGTTTCAAAATCCCAGTGATACAATGTAGAAACAAAATTAAATCAGAGGTTTACAATTGTCACATGAAAAGCAAACCTTAATTATACATCTTCGTGTCCAAGTAAACGCTTTGCTTTTGTGGTTAAATGTGATACTGAGATAAATTATCATTTACAATAAATTATGCAGGAGAGGGCTTTGAAAAACATATATTTTTGGCCTTTATGTCTTATCAGGGTTTTTGCGCTGTGTTCTCCCGTGGGATTGAATCAATTGATTTGATACACTCAAATGTTGTGTACTAATGCATAGACGAGACCGTGAAAAAAAGACAAAAAGACAAAAAAAAAAAAAACGATATGATTATTTCTCGTATCTTTGAAACTAATGATAAATAATGTAGGTTTGCTCAGATGTGAGAAGTCCACATTAACTAAGTTGATCTTTTTTCTGATACTTTCTTTTCTCGTAACTGAACTGAATTTTGCAGTTTTAAATTATTAGACCCTGGGAATGTATTTTTTGTAAACAACGAGGACTTTAATACATAACGTTCAAAAGTGTTGTCTTTCGTATTTTCTTTTTACCTTTTTTCTCAAATGCGTGCTATTACTATCATAAAACAGATATTGCAGGCCGATAGAATCAAACTTCATTTTTGAAAGCATATGGTGATGCTGTTAGATCAGTTTGTCCAAGAAATTAAGCTTTGAATTTCTTATACGAAACTCATGTCACCCATAGGATGCATTGTAATCAAACTTACTGGATTTCTTTTTTTAATTAAAGAGAGAGAAACATCCCCTGTGCAGTAATTATCAATAACAGTTTTATATGAAAAAAATTCAACATTACCAATATTTGTATATTACGGCTGTGCATATTATGGCATTCGCCTATGACTAACTGCATCTGAAAGCACCTGTACGAGAGAGTCTCCTCTGATACAGGGTCCGGTTCCCTTTCCTTTGCACGGAGTTTGGCCCACTAACCTCACCTTAACCCTAACCTGTATGAAACTAATGAATGAAGAACTTCCGTTACTCGAACACACGGTTTCTTATCACAGGAAACGTCATATGCAGGATGCACCGTATAAATTATTCACATACTTATATATAACACTGGACACACTGGACCTCATGTTTTTACATTTCTTTAAAAAAATCTTAAATTCATAATGCATATGTTGGTGGAAATACTTGTGTAGTCTTCTGACTATTTTATACGCTTAAACTTTTCATTTCTGACCGATCTTTATCTATAAACAAAGCTTTCAATCACTACTGCGACCTTCCAGGCCTACCCACATTCCAGACTCGGCACCGAATGATCCTGAATTCACCAGTATATTAGACCACACCACCCGTTTTCAAGGTGTGAGTCAGTACGCATTTCACAGTATCAGACGCGACACCGCTCTTGCCTAGTACGCGATGTGATAGTGACGATTCTCAGCGGGGTTGAAAAGTATTGCATCACCACTCAAAATTTGTTCGGGGTATGATGGGTAGGCCTGCCTGGTAGTTGGGTAGGCCTGCCTTCCTCGGTGTGTATTCCTCTGAGACTGAGCAGTATTCACCGGTGCGTAAAACCGAGTCCACCAATGTAGTCAATATACAGTGTAATACCCCCTTGACATTGGACGGCGTCCTTTCTGCGTCCTTTCTGCGACCATGAAATTTGGCATTGCTGTGGTCTTAATAAGGAGGCACGAGCATTGATTTTGTATCAGAATGAATGCTCAATGATCGGCCAGTTGTCGGCACGTAAAGTATTATAATTTTTTAACTCTCAAATGGGGCCGTACTGCTGGACGCAGAAAGGACGCCATCCAGTGTAAAGGGGGCTTAATCAATATACAGTTACAAAAAATCTAAATTGTCAATGGACAATGCTTTGTTAATTTTTTAACCTTTGGGGTATTTTTCACATACATTTATTAAAATTGATCCTTTGGAAACCAACAGGGTTCATATGTAGGTAGGAAAATAAAAGTAATAAACAGATAAACAGTTATTTCTTATTTTCATATATATATATATATATATATATATATATATATATATATATATATATATATATATATATATATATTACATTATTTTCATTATTTTTCTATTCAGTGTCTAAAACTGCTTATATCCTCTTCCTTTGGAGATGAAGATACAGTAGCTAACACTTTAAGCGATATATAAAATAAACAACGCATGTGACAAACAAAAAAATGTTTACCTGAGAGTCCAGATGGATATTTACTAAATGCAAAGAATTAAATTGATTTATTGTATACTGAATTTCAATTTAATCGAATTAAAACATTCATTTTACAGTAAAGGGAAATTAATTATATAGAGCATAATGCAATCACGTATTCTAACTATATTATTTTAAATACAATATACTTATCATGTAGGTATTGTGTCTTTGGATAATGTCTGAAACGTTATTTTTACATTTCCTCTTTGATAATCTTCAAACTCCTGCGAAGTATGAAACCCGTCATACGATGAGACAGAAATGCCGACAAAGCACACCCTAAGACGGTGACATAGCCAGGGTACGGGCTCACCGTGAAGTAAAGGGAAAACTTTAGGAACTCGCCAAGAAGCCTGCCAACACCTGCAACTTGAAATTTCCATGAGCTCGTGAGACCCAAGCGTCTCCAAGAAAGTTCCGTTTGTGTGAGGGTGTTTGTATAATATTTAACCTGTCGTAGCATTAAGAAAACTTCAACCACCAGGGGAAGAAAAGGAACGGGAACCGCGGCCGCTATACATGGCAGAAAAACAGCTCGCCAGACATTATCACTCAGGGATTGGATTTTGGCTCTGATGGCGGAAGGATAAGGTACGGATGTGGCTTCTGCAACTGTTTCTTTTTTATACGAAGCAGATGCTGAAACATGTCCGAGTTCAACTTGGGAAAGTCCCATTTGTCTTTGTCCTGCAACCGTGTAGAAATCAAGTAGACTCGAGTACGGGTCGCTTTAATGTCAGCGTGTTGAATTTGCGTCTCGCAGTCATTTCGAACTGTATGCAAGCATGATTCCTGGACTGATGTTTTGTCACCCCCTCTTTTCTTGGATGCTATGTCCTGATCAATATGTGTTCGAACATAAAAGAAACGCTTTCATCGTCTGTTCACCTGTTTAACGAGCCACGCGTCTTCTTCATAGAACCTCCCTTGTCCAAATATCAAGTAGAAATCATAATTGTTAAAGTCAACAGTTTCTAAATAATTATCTTTGCCAAATTCTCCAGTTCCAATTCCCGGCAAATCCCAGAAAATAAGGCCTGGTTGATCTGGGTGTTTATATTGCCCTGTGGTACGTTGCGAACCAAAGGCATCTACGGGTGCCGCGCCAGGGTCGTCAGCCCTCAGTCCAAGAATTGTGTTGATGAACTGAGATTTCCCTGAACCCGATATCCCACATAAGGCTACGTTGACTTCAGTGTTCGACCACTGGTTGGAATCTTCCATCTTGAACCTGTTCATGTTCTTTTTGTAAAGCCTTAGTAGTCGTTTCTTGGCAAAGATAGAGTAAAGAGGAGAAAGATATAAACTCCTTCGCCAACTTAATCTGTATGATTAAATGACTCGACTTTCCTTAGGCCCAAGCCACACACTAAAGCATTCGCAAGGTGCAGCATTATTTACAGAATAAACACGTAATCAAGTGATGTGTTTGATAGACAATGGGCGTGGCCAAGAATACCAGAGCTATGTAAATCAAAAGGTGTTATTGAGAAAACATGCACGTTTGCCACCAGTAATAACATTCAAAATGATTTGAACTAATTTAACGGGTGGTTTAACGATAGATTGTAATTTGTTAATTAAAACTGTTCAGATAATACTATGGTACTATGAGGATATTTGAAAACATATTAAGATTAACTTTTAAAAAACTCACTAAAAGGTCAGTTTTTAAGTAGTCAGTGCCCAAGGTATGAATATCTTGGCATATCTGATAGTTCTCAATTTTGGCAAAGTATATATTTTGACACAGAGTATGTGGCATAGTTGTACTTATCTCAGGCAGTTGATGTTTTTTTTTGTGTGTGTGTGTGTTCCCTGTTAGCCATATTGTGCGGTAATGTTTTCGACAGGTCGTCTCTTCTGATACCAAGTGTTGACACTGTCTCGGGCTTAGATAGTTTCCAAGTTTCCATGTAACAGATAGTCCACCTTCTGATACCAAGTGTTGACACTGTCTCGGGCTTAGATAGGAAATAAATACAAACGCCTTACCAAGTCTTGTTAACTACCGATAGCTCAAAGATGACCCGCCTACGTATTTTATGCTGATCTTTTCTAATAGCGGAATTTTTAAAACTTTTAATACCTGTAATTGAATACTGTGACGCACATGAAATACCAGGTCTGTTGATGCAAATCGATTTTGCTAAGG
>NW_019775789.1:197753-212430 GCF_001039355.2 Lingula anatina
GAAGAGGGTACATCGACACCTGAACCTATCCAGGACTTGCCATTGCGAATGAACGCTTGAAACAGAGTAATGTAAACTAAGATACATAAACAACAGGTAACCATTTAGTGTATTGATTATGGTTTGTATACATGTATTTTCTGTATATTCGTTATTTATATATATTCGTTATTTTATCTTACGGCATGTTTGCTACATGTTTGCTTCCTTCTTTCAGAGAACCTTGGTGAACTGTCGGATTGCACTGAAGCGTGAACGCCGCGCCAAAGCCTCAGATACAGTCATATCCTAGATTAAGATTTTTTTACCAATGCGAGGACAAGCATAACGCATCATATAAGATGAGATGGGTTTGAGATTTTATACTTACATATTAGAAAAAGAAAGTTAAGTTAGATATTTGTGTCATAACTTCAAGTATTGTTAACATGCTTCTACGATGAAATTAACTGTATTTTTTTAACAAGGAGATGGACATTAGATCATTTCAGACTATTCAAAATAATAAACAGGACGTATACGTGTACATAGTTACTAAAAAAATTAATTTAAAGATTAACAACTTTTTAGACATTTTATACGTGAATGTGGCCACGTCATTTATTCAAAGTTCCCGTGGACGTACCCCTGCATTCATTACCAAAAATAGATTATTTATTTTAAAATTAATATGTGTCCGGGTTCAAAGCATTTGCTGGCCTTCAGCTTAAATATTGCTAATTAATGAACGCATGTAGATTAAAAACATTTATTTTCTAATTCAAAGTTGTCATTTAAGAGGATATATAATGCTACATTGAATTGTTTTAAAAATCTCACGTGTGATTTCAAAATAAATAAATATTGTGATATAAATGTGATTAAATAGCTCATTATTCACTGTAATTAAAAAACACAGGTACGGCCGTCACAAATTCGAGCCACGAAATTATTCTAACGGCGCTCTAAAATTAATTTCGGACTTCAGAATACAATGGTTCTCAAGCATGAAGCAAAAACATTTCTCCAGGGTTTTACTGTAAAAATCAGGTAGTTAAACTTGCCATACTTTCTCAGAGCTTTAAAGTAAATGTTCATGGTAAATTTCTGTACATGATTCCTTCTTGAATATGATTTATTCTGCTAAATCTAAGCCATTAAGGTATGACGTTAAGTTGAAAAAAAAAAAAACAACACGAAATGATCATTTCAAAACGGCAGTCAAAACAAAATCAGAAAAGCTCTGGGCGCTCCAAAATGTATCTGAACACAACCCAAGCGGCATGGCCGATTCTGGACCACCAACCGCCGCCCCTGCGGTTGGCCTGAGTTGGCTGAGGAGTCGGGAGGTCACGTCCGTCAGTTTGGTTTAATGTCTCGGCGATGATCAACTTTCCGTTAGTCTCATCCGTGTTGACATCCGGGGAACAGCTCATCGGAGGCTCCTTGCTTTCCTGAAACTATTTTCAATAAAATTAGATTTCTGTTCTCCTCGTTTTTTTAAAGAACGTATCGATTACTTTGTAACTCGAGAGCGAGGATGCCTTATGCAGCTTGTCACTCGTTAGTGAAGCTTATTAGGAGTGGATTAAAAAAAAACGACGTGCCTATCAAATTGCTTATGTTTCTGCAAAAACCACATTATTTGCTTCCATAATAAGCAATTTTAAACGTTTAAGATAAAAAAATGACAAGTTAAAAATAACATTTTTGAGCCTAATACTCACAGAAACAACCACGCAAACAAAACATTAACTTACCTCAATGGGGCGTTCACTGTCGTCACTTTCTGTTTCACTGTTGTTCTCATCCATCTGAGATGAGGCACCTGTTTTGGGTACACTCTGTGGCTGCTGGATAATTGCAGAGGCTGCTGACTTTTGAAACTCTCCTCCGCTGTCCTTTACTGCATCGGTGGGGCTCTGTAGCTCCTCTCCATAAGCATTTCCCGGCGTGTTTTGTTCTTTATCTTGCGTGTCCTCGAACTGCACCTCTTTGTTCTCCACGTCCGTCTCATCTTCCAGGTCCAGCAGCGGTGCGTTATCCTCTGGTTTAGAAGGAAGGCGGGACTGCTTCTCTTTCATTGCCCTTGACTCTTCTTGGGCCATAGAGGGCGCTGATACCGTTGGTGTCTCCTCCTCCTCCTCCTCCTCCTCCTCCTCCTCCTCGATCTGTCCTAAAGACATGTCTGCCCACACGCCGGAATCGTCAACTAAATCGTCGACTGGGTTGGCCCCGTTCTTGTCATCATTGTCAATAACACCAGTGGTGGCATTTATATTTTGAAGGCTCTCGGTTGCATTGGGTAATTCTGCTTCTCTGCATTCTGCATCTTCCTCCTCCTGCTCCTGCTGTCTAATAAGTCTCGCAATCCTGTCATAGTAATCTTCTGATGAGGTGGGATGGGAGAAACGAACTCGCATTTGACGGGCCTTTCTTACGTTGTTATCTAGAAAGACAGTATACTCTAATAAATGCTGTAAAACGTACAAATAAAATATGCCAGTTATAGACCGCATATGCTTCGATCACGATGGCCTTTTAATTTGTGGCTAAATAGTTTATGTTGCCATTAATAACAAACACGCGAGCTTTTAAAAACCAATAAAAATAGCGTGGAATAGTTATCAATCGCGTGTGAATACATCATTGGCTACTTCAGTAAACACTGGATGTTTTACCTAGACTGATCTTCCTCCTGGCCCAGTAGACCACCAACCCCTGGGCTAGGGCACACACCACCCAGGCTACAACCACCAGCCCATCATGTATGGGATCACCATTGAAGCGGGGAAGACGTACGTAGACGTCATGGACCTTGTATGCAGCCTTCTTCAACACAGAATAGAGAAGTGCTGAAAATAAAGAAAGACAATGTTTCAATTTCTGTATGTGCCTAATAACGATATTTTTATAAAACGGTTTTAGAATTGAAGATATATTAGTTATGGAAAATTGATAAATTGAAAGTATTTTGGTTAGTGTGTTTCAAAGCTTTGACAAATGAATTGTTTTATTCGTCCAAGTTCAAAGGGGGATATTCTTAACCTAAATTGTGTAGGTGATTTCCATTTTGTATGTTGTACCTACCTTTAGCCGCTTCGACGTCCAAGCCCTGATACAGGTAAGTTGTAATTTTATTTCCCAGGTTCATCCCATTGTGGCAGGCTCTTGCAAACCCCTCTTTAACTTTCCATACACAGTCTGTTATAGATGCGATGACCGTCTGGGTAAAGTCCAAGGCTGGCTGTGCAATACATTTACTGAGGAATTCTTGGGCGTTCTCTAGGATTTCGTTCGCCGTTGACGCCACATCAAATCCTGTCTCACAGACTTTCCGAAGGAACGGCACGGTGTCGTAGCCTTTGCAGACCTTATCTTTGTGCGTCTCACGCACGAAGAGCCTTATGGTAACTTCGAAAAATCTGTCGTATCCTTCCGCCAGAGTGGAGACAAGTTGTGGAGGGTATTCAGCAGCTTGGAACAAAAGCGTGCACGCGCTCTTTGCGTACCAGTTGGAATATCCTTTGCACTTTCGTTCCACGGGAGACTCAGGAACGAAGTAGAGGCGCACTCGAGCGATGCCATTGTCAATGTGTTCCACAAGCCCGTCCTTGAATGACCTGAATGCTCTTTCTGCAGACTTCTTGCTGCCTTCGATAGCCTCTAAAAATTTATGAGCTGAAACGAACAAAGATTAAATTAATAAACAAAGAAACGAATAAAATTCAACTGCATAAATTTTGGATCAAAAACGGTTTGTCGCCATCTGTTAAATCAAATGAGCATACGAAGTGACATTGAATCAAAACCTGATGGACATTATTAAAAATTTGAACACTTTTCTGTTAAATTCCAATTGAAATTTCTTAGATAATTAGTCGATGTGACGCCCTACGAAGTAGTCCAAGACGCCCAACTTACCTATTACTGCTTTTTTCGTCTGAACTTTGTCATAGCAGTCAATGAGCAATCCATGAAAATTGTCTCCGAAAATAGCAAAGTGATCGTGGATCTTCCATTTGACGTCAGTGATGATTTGAATCGCATCATGATAGACCGAGAGAGCTACAGACTTGAAGTGTGAGACATTCCACCCACGGTCTGAAATAGAATATTTGACATTTTCATGAATCGATAGAGTGATTAGGTAAAATTTATCAACGCAAATCATTACTTTGAGACGAATTTCAATTGCATCCACGATTGACATTATTAAAAATTTGAACACTTTTCTGTTAAATTCCAATTGAAATTTCTTAGATAATTAGTCGATGTGACGCCCTACGAAGTAGTTCAAGACCCCCAACTTACCTATTACTGCTTTTTTCGTCTGAACTTTGTCGTAGCAGTCAATGAGCAATCCATGAAAATTGTCTTCGAAAATAGCAAAGTGATCGTGGATCTTGCATTTGACGTCAGTGATGATTTGAATCGCATCATGATAGACCGAGAGAGCTACAGACTTGAAGTGTGAGACATTCCACCTACGGTCTGAAATAGAATATTTGACATTTTCATGAATCGATAGAGTGATTAGGTAAAATTTATCAACGCATACCATTACATTGAGACGAATTTCAATTGCATCCAGCTCTGTTTCCTAAATCGTTTTAATTTTCTCAGGCAATTTCGATATGCCGCACGGTCCGATCGAAAGTTCATTGCATCTCGTCATTATGGTCCTACGTGTTTAGGCGTGGTATCAATTTATGGCACTTTTGAAAATAATCTATTAAATTTATAAGTTTTGAATATTGTACTAATCGAGCACAAACCCGCCTGCGCTTACGCTGGTGGAAACATTTAAAACATGTCCGAAGATGAATTCAATTAAAAAAAATACACTTACTAGTGTAAGTTTTATTCCCGGCCCTGGTTGTTTCACCAATACGGTTTGATGGAGGTGATTTATTTTCAGTGATTTCTTCATCCAAGTCTGTGCTGAAGAGAGGTCTACTGATACCGGTCCTCCTTCTCGTTGTTGTTCTCATAAACCATGGGTGACCTTCCCTCGGTTCTGTCAGAAGTCTCTTATGATTTAGGTATTCGTTTGGACAATTGTCTCCAGTAACTCCACCCGATATGTTAAGGTTAATCTCCAGGGTTTGACCTTCGGTGTTGCTGTAAATAAGTTTACATTCATTTATACAAAGGAAACAAATAGGTATCATCTTGAGTGCAAGAATATCAAACAACATATTTTACACTGATTAAATCAAATCAAATCAAAGTTACTCTATTGAAAGCCTTATCAGATATTTTGATGTGCAGGTGAAGGCAGCATACGAGCGCGAAAGATTTTTACATTGTTTTCGTTCGTTGAATTTAAGAAGACAGTCTATACAGAAAAATGTACGTACCTCTCATATTTCTGGAGACAATGCAACATACAAACACAAGTAAAACTGAGAATTAGTAATGTAGATAATCGTAATATCGACATAATGGAAATATATATCTGCGCATTTCCATGTTGACTTTGTAACTACGGAATTGTTGTCGTCACATTACTTATGACGTCACATTACTTTTCCGAAGGCGTAACGTTTCTTGCGACGTTGACCTTCATTGTTTAACGATGCGTTGTCACGCAAGATGAATGGAGGTCGAAGTAAAAATAAAAATCGGCTTATAATTCAAACAAAAATTACTATTGGAGGTAAACAATACATGCTTGAAAAAGTCCCAAAGTATTTTGTCTGAATATCCTGCAAAACTTTTATCGTTCCCTATTCAGTCCTGTAAATCAGCCAAACCCCTCAAATAAAAGTATGTAATGTCGACATATAATTTTCAAAAATCAGTTAGACAAGGCCGTCTAAGTTTTTTTCTAAACAGCACTGGGACAACATATCAAATTAAAGGTTGAGCAATGGTTTGTGAGGAGAAAATTGCTTTTTTTTTCGCGTGTAATATTATAAGATTTGACCTGTGTAGTGTACTTTCATTGCCACGTATTATACTAAAACAAATATGAGGTTTTTCAGCGGAGTTTCTGCAAACTTACTGGACCGGAACGGATAGCGTGGAATTCAAATAAGAACTTGGCGTATTTGACTCTTTATTTCATGCTACAATCGGTAGTTCAATCATATTCTTTTATCCGGCGCAGCGTCAGACTACAAACTTGATTTCACAGTCATATATGCAAGATGTACCGCGAGGCTTCGTTTACTGAATTTAAGTTTTCTCGAAAGGCGACTTTGCATGTTTTTATAATTACATTTTTTTAACATTCGGATTCACTTTTGCTTGAACGTAAAGGGCTCTTAATCTATCTGGACTGTTTTTGCTTTCAGTGGCCTTTGCTATTTTGTAGGTCGATTGTGGACGCGCTCCGGGCACTATCACTCATTCATGATATATCGGTTTATTTGAAAAAAAAAGTGAAAAATGACGTTAAAGATAAATTCGCGAATTCTACTTTTTCTAAATCTCTGGTGACAGGAAGTGATAAATCTGGCTTTTTGTGTACATCACTGAAAATTATAAATTCATGCCTTGTGAGTATGGGGAATTTTCGTATTCAGTAACGAAGGTTTTAGCCTATTTAGGTTATAAAATTAACAACCCTTTAGGTACTATCCACACGTTGTTGATAATAACAAAAATTAGACTTTGCCAAAGGGGTAAAACGAGATGCAGGTTTACTTCACTCACACATTTTGTCCTCAACATCAAGTATATTTTTTCAGTATGACTGGTAACGAAGGGTTTGCAATTTACTTTCCAAGAGAATCTATTTTACCATGTTTTGTGCAAATCATTTAACTGTGTCCTGTTTCAATATTGTCTTCCTAATAATGGATGATACTGAATTGAAGATTATATTAATGGTTCAAATAATGCAATAAACCATCAAATATCTAAAACTTATGACCTGTGCCGCACAGTGCAATGTAACGAAGGTTTTTCAATTAAAAAATAATAATAAACGGCAACACCATGAAAGTAGCCCCAAGCTATTTATTGAGTAATTAAAAACATTAAAGAGTTTTTTTTAATTTTCTGAGGCGTTAAACATCAATTTATTCTTTACATCGGTGAAACAAACATTAACAATAACAATAATAATATAGAAATAAAATTCTAGCAGGTTGTTTGTACCGTCTGAAGTTTTCTTCTAGACGTTGGCTGGAGGGAAAGTAAAAGTCGTCCGCGCGGGTCTCTCTGGACTGAGAGAAAGGACAAGGCTATCACTGGCTAAGGGTAAGAAAAAACGCCACTGCCAATTCCCACAACCCCTCGTAGCTTATGGTCCTGCAAATGTTGCGGTTTGAACGTGAACAAAGGGGTCTCTGCGTGAAGAACGAGTTCTGTTCAAATTAGCAGTCAAAGTGTGATGATGCGCAACTGCGTACGTTAGTACAAAATCAGTTAGCTACTATAATCAAAACAGAGTTATATGTTTGTGAAGTGTTACCATGTGATGCCGAATCACGGGCTTTTGTTATACATGACCACGTTACTAAAATTACCCTTCGTTCAACACGAGGTGCATGAAAATAAAAAAGATTTTACTTTAACTGTGTGTTAGATATAAATTACACTACATATTTGTTTTCTTTCGGTAGTGCCCCGATAAAAATGAGTGGAATTCATACAAAGGTACATCATATAAACTATTTGATAACTAAAAATAGAAATACAAGCAAATAGTTCAGATATAAAACAAAAAAGTGAATGTTACGAATACCGGTAATAAACACTGAAGTTCACACACACACACACACACACACACACACACATATATAAAGCGAAAGTTACGAATGCCTTGAGTTGATCAACCACCCAGGTGAATGTCAGGCGCATTGTGGTTTATCCATCTTGGTCGAGGTTCTGGATGCTTAGTTATGTGTTTATTCCATAAAGGTGAAAGTTACGGATGCCTTGTTCTACGAATAATTCATCAATGTCAAGGTTACGGACGCCTTGTTCTGTGGTTTAGGCATCCACACAGTTGATTTTACCTCGTCCACCTGTTGAGACAACATGAGACAATAGTTATGTGACACTGGAAAGAGGTTTCTGTCAAGCAATACTGGTACTACGTTCCCGGTACCTTAATTTGACTACTTCTTCCTACGTACACATTATGTTGTATTATGCAAAGATCATGCACCCTGTTGTTATGTTGTGGTAGAGCTTGACTGTAAAAAAATGAACCGCTGACGCTGTTTGTTTGTCTTGGAATCAGCGCCTCTCGTGGCTTATCCAGGCGATATTGCCTGCATTTTTTAACCTTGATTTGCGTTATCATCACACGCATTATCATGTTAAGAGGTACTAAGTTATTATTTACATGCCTAGCAATGGCGAATGACTAAATTAATTCTCTGATATTCTTTATCAACAAAGTTACCAACTTACCGTGCTTGGTTTGTGCTTCATCACATAGCCGTTTGAAGCGACCTGAAGAAACTAGTTTCTCAAACCCTTCATTCCATTTGGAGTTAAAATCATTGTCTTTACGGGTCATCATTCCTTGTTCTCCGACATTCTTACAGAAGATGGGGTCCGTTGGGTATTGTTGGACATTAGTGCCAGAGATTCTGTCGGTCATAACTGACGCTGTTGTAAAACCCACGTCTACCTGTAAGATTATGGAATGCAAATATATAAATGATTGCTGTAAAAACATCAAAACTCGAGATCGAGAGAAGGTACGCTTCGATGCAAATTAATGACGTTGAGGTCACCTCTTGTAAACCAGAAGTTGGGATGATCGGCGCCGGTGTAACGAAACTGAGGGTCTGTGTTACAGAAAGTCCGCCCTCCATATAGTTATAATGGCTAGGGTTAGTATGACTTAATGGGTCAAAATCAAGGGCGAGGCTTCCCTGTACAAATGAATGAGAAGCGGACTCTCTGTCATGGGGAACTCTCTATCACGGTACACGGGAAATCATATATTCTACATGTAGTTGAGGGAACACAAAGTCTATTACAGCTTTGCTACATGAACACGAATTTTGAAGATAACAGAACACAACTGAGGCACTGAGAACTTCTTGAAGACGTACATCTACCTCATGCAGTGGCAGTGATATTCAAGATGGCGAACAAGTTGACTAAGAGGTCAATTAAAATAAACTAACTTCACATGACCGCCTCTCGAAAAATCAGTAAGCGTCAAAATTTGTCAACAAATATATGTGACCAAATATATTTATCCGCTGATATTCACAGTACTTTCTCGAATATAGTATTTTTGAATGAATGACAAAGGCAAATCTGAAACTGGACACCAGAAGAAAAATATCAAAAGAACGATCAACATTTTGCGCCTATTATTCGACTTCTTAGTCCTGAAGATATTTTTAATTTTAAAAATCATACGATTAAGACATAAAAATGAAGTGTTTCCTGTTTTTTATTTCATGCTTATAAACAGAATGAATCCTTTTGCAATAATTAAAAAGGGTAGGGATAAAGGGCTAGGATGCTGTGAGAATGATCAAATATTAAAATATAACATTATAAAACTGGTAACATAAGCAAGACACTCACAGTTCTGTTCTGGATCATAGCCAAGAGCTCGGCGGGCGTCTGTGCATGGAAAACGTTGCCGTGCGGGACGTCTCTGCCAGTCACCTGGTCCAGTCCGGCTAGGCAGGCTTCGTTAGTGAACCAACCGCTTACCAGTCCTGTAAAGAGTCAGCATACATGTTCTCAAACGTTTTGTTTGGTCTGTTCTTTTGTACGGTGGTGTGGCATGGCCTCTCTCGACTGCAACAACCAAGGACACATGAGGGCCATTCAGAATGAGAAGATCCGAGTGCTCACTGGTTCACAGCTTAAATATGGCGGACCTACATGAAAGGAAGACCGCTTAATCCTGTAGTGGTCTCTCCGCCTCTGACACGCCTCCCCACGCGTCTGGTCGAATGGAGCCGAGATTTAATTACTGTGTCCCTGCAGGGACGAAGCGTGGGGAGGCGGAAAGACCATTACAGGATTAAGCGGTCTTCCTTTCATGTAGGTCCGCCATATGTAGGCCGTGGACCAGTTAGCACTCGGATCCTCTCATTCTGAATGGCCCAATAGGCCGCAGAAATGTGGTCCTACCGGCGAATGTTGCGTATGTCATAAACTGCACATGGTTATAAGATCTTGGTGCTCGAGCGAGTTGGACAAGACAGACAACTCCTTGGAATTTTCAAGGAAAGACACAACATTCACCAGTCATGTCATCAGGAAAGGCAAACTCAGAGACATCAACCCGGCGGGAAAGGTTCCTGGCAAGAAAGCTAAAGGCAGTCCTGTTCCTTAACCAATAAAGGAATCAACACAATGAAAAATACGGGACGCAACAGCGCTGAAACTGGCATCATAAGTCGTCGAGTGTCGTATCGACTAAAAGACATGGCACCATAGAGAGAGACACATGTCAACGTACGGAACCTCTATCGAAGACTCTTAAGTGTTTGGCACCCAGATTTTCAAGAAATGAAATGAAACTACATATGGTAGCTAGGAGAAAATCCAATTAAAATCACCTTCATTTATGTCAAAATGCAGATAACTCACCAACTTTCTTCCCAGTGATATCCAGTGTATTAAATCCAGAAAGCGCGTAGAAATAGGCTTCGGGTGGTTTCAGAAACGGCTTGGAAAATGCGGAGAACTGCTTTCGTTGACGAGTGGCCAGCCATCCGGTGCAGGCGTCGTACCAACCCGACATAAGTCCTGAAATTGTACTTTTATAGAAGAGTTGTCTAAAACGTTACCTCAATTTCTGAAATTGGTTTATCAATCAAATTTTTTTATCACACAAAAGTGTTTATAACGTACATTTCACAAAAACACATAACAGGAGAATTACTGTTTATCAGTTTCAATGATAACGTAATAAATATTTTTTAGAAAATTAGACCATCGATGCAATGTATAAAGTTATGCTTAGGAACGGTGATATACATCAGTGACGGATTAGGGAGTGTCGGAGGGGGGGTCCTGACCCCCCCCCTTCGATTTCTGATAAAAAACGCACAAAAAAAAACGTCTAGCTGAATTATAGTTCTAAACTGTACCAAATGGCGCCATTTGCCCTCCAAAACACCAATTTTTTGGGCTCTCGAGCGTGCCCCAAACCTGGCGTCGAGGGGGTAAGGGGGGCCTCGCAATGCGAGGCCTGTCAATCCATAAAAAACCGGACCCCTCTTAAAAAAATCAGGATCCGAACCTGGATCCATTTTGAATCCTAGTAGTAACCCAAAGGTAATACAAAGTATTCTTACACGAATAAAAAATAATCCCCAAAACACAATAGCCTATTATATCCCAAAGCACAGTCAAAAACAAAGTAGAGTTGAACGAAAAGATTTGCACTCGGCTTAGAAATACCAATCTAATAAAATAAACGCCTCTAAATGGGTATTTATATTTGCTTGAAGTAAAAATTAAATATCATTGGTAGAATCCTTAAGAATACGTCTTATTAAAAGCAAGGGGGCAAGTAAAGACAAGGAATACACCATGACACGGAATTAGATCGCCCTCCTAATAATTTTCTCGAACTACTTCAAATATGTTAATTTCATTTTATTTAATCATTCAAAACATTATTGCCTATAGTGTTTTCTCAATGTAAAGAGAGAGAGAAAAATGAAATGCATTCAAAGGGACATTGTTGTGATATAAAAAAATCACCCTTACCTATCCCCCCTCGCTGCGGCTGTCCTCTCTCCGAGATCACACAGTTGGTGTATGGCTCCGTGACCGTCCTACAATCCATATTCGCCTCCAGGCACACTAAAATTAATTAATAAGTCAGTGTCTTCATTTAATAGGTGATTTACATAACAATATAAACTGCAGCTCTATTCTTATCAAAATATGCCTTACTACAAATCAATGAAAAGTATAAAAGTAAATAAAGATTACCTGCGTCTATTACATCATGAAAAAAACCAACTTTAAATCCACTGGCGTCACTGAAATGAAAATTGGCCATGGTTGATGAAATTCGCCATCTTATGATGCATACTAGTAGTTTTACAGGTGCTTATATTTTTCGCTCTCTCTCTCTCTCTCTCTCTCTCTCTCTTTTTCACACACACACACACAAATAAAAAGCAAAATGACAACAAACTCTTACTATTTGATTTTGCCAGTTACAGTATGTTTATGCTTTTACTTACTAATATTCAAAACCCCCAGATCCGAATCCCACGGCAATTGTGTAAATCCTCTTTTTGTTGGAGGACTGATACCGGCTGGCGTCATAGGTACTGGCTGCAACTGCAGGCTGAGTTTGCTGAATATTTGTCGTTGTACCCTGGACTGTAATGTCAGAGCTGGCGGGTTTGGAGATTGCGACGGCTGAGATGATGAGCGCAACTATCGCAATCATTCCAGATATCACTATTGTTATTGTCAGCAACCGAGGGACTGGAAAAGATGAGATCAAAGAAATTAGCTCAATATTAGGAATACCTATACAGGGGCATATCCAGGATTATGTGAAGGGCGGGGGGGGGGGGGGTCTGCGGATGCAAAGCCAACCCTTAAACCACCTCCTCCCCTTGGCGTGGGTTCAGCGCCCTTCTGTATTATTACAGAAAATCATTATAAATATTTATGAGCTCCATGAGCTTGTACATGAAATTGAACTTTTTTAGTGACACGTATAAATTTAAGTTCACTGTACCTCATCTGTAATCATTCCTACTGAATTAAACCAATTTAACATCCATCTTTGCATGCTCACCAGAGCATAAGATCATGCTCAGTGACTTCACAAGAAACGCGAATTAAATTCGTATCTTTAACATTTATCCCAATGTTTTTTCTTAAGGCAGAATTACCTTCCAACTGGTTGGTTCTCGTCACAAGATCGACATTACTGTCGCTCCTTGTATCCGACATCTTGCATTAGAGGTCTCGCAAGGGCAAATGTACTTCCCTTATTTGACAAGGCACGAACTGAACCTGTTTGGATTATGACGAAAAAAATCCTGTATGACGACGAGCACTTATACTTTGCATAACAAAGAGGAATACCTCATGTGCCCGGCTTAAGCTGGGCGTACACACAAAGGTCAGCGTCTGCAGTCAAGCACGGTTTACCTGAAATAAACAAGAAAACTTCTACGTATTTTCGTCACCCTAAATACATGTACCGGTGTTACGATATGTGTTCAAAAAAGTTGTCTTTATAACTGAAATTAATTTCATGGAATGTAAAAGTAGTTAACTTTGCTTCGGCGAAGTGAATAACAAGTAAATGACAAGCATGCAGTATAGACAGTATATGACTTTACAGTATATGATTTTTGAGGTAAAAATGACAACTGATGGCCAGAAGAAATGGCGTCCACGTGCCCTTATTTAACGTCTATCTCCCCCCCCCCCCACCCCCGCCTATCCAGCAAAACGCAAAACGAGCGAATCGACATAAGAAAATAAACACGGACAAATTTATGCTCAGTTGTATGTTGTTTCTTGTGTTTCACAACTATTAGGCGAAAGCCCATTTTAATGTAGTATCACATGCAATTACAAGTAATTACTTTTTTATAAGTGGGTCATAAAGATGGTACCACAATTGCAAAATGAGGAAAATCGTAACTGGGTTGAGGGGATTGTTTATGCCTTAGTCATGGTGTTAAATATTTCAACATCAGCGCGAATATAACTAATGTGGAGTTGTTCTAACACATTTCTTGGGATATATAAAAATAAGAGCTTCCACACATTTTACGCAAGCCTTTTATCACTTCAATGAACTTTTTTGTGTTATTAAGGGGTCTTTAAGGCTAGGTTGGCTTCCAAAAGCCGACAACCTCTTCGGACGTATTGAACAGGTGTTTGGTATTCTTTGGCATAACCGTGACATATTAATACGACTGCAGTCGAGTCACGTAAGCATCCAGGTATCGAGTACTGAGCACTTATTTTGTTGACTTTTTTATGATACGATTATTTCAAAAGCAAGTTATTTAAAAGCATGCCAATTTCGGTGACCTACGTACAAGTTCAAGTGTCTCAACCCTGGTAGAGGGTAAGTCAAAGGTACCCAAAGAATGATTCATATTTAACGAATTATCCCGGGTTAACTGCATGTCCCACCATCTACCAACCATTAATCTTCCTTTCTTGACACTAGCCATAACTTTTGAACAATTTTGGAAAAAGCCAAATATCAAAACTTGCGTCTAAGCGGAGGTCTTCCATACACGCTATTCTTTCCCCTGACCCTGCGCCGTGATTGTCGCTCTTTTCAAGCTGTGTCAAGATGGCCCACTAGATGAGCAAGGGACATTTGTCCGTTATTTTATGTTTTAAAAGTTTTAATCTTCCCCAGATAAGTTCAACAAGAAGCGATCTCTACATTAAACATGCGTTTTAAAGCCTGCATTGTGTGCCTTGAAGCACCAGACGCAATTTATTTAACACAAGTCATTTGGAAAATAAAAGACAAAATAAAGGTAGTTGTTGTACATTAGGATTGATAAATACACAGAGAAAAATCCATGAACATGTATTGTCATACTGGTAAGTTTATTATATACCAAGTTCCTTGAGACAAAAAATAAGCCATGATACTAGGTCGTCATTTTTGTTACACGACCAAAAATCGACAGATTGTTTCTTTTACTGCAGGCGTTAGATATATCCACAGTTTCAAAATGAAAATTCCAATTTTTTTGTTGTAAATAAATTAACACTTGCACCAGGAAATATTTTAGAG
>NW_019775790.1:0-151383 GCF_001039355.2 Lingula anatina
CAGACCAGGTAGTGCCACCAGTACAAGTAGTCAGTATTCATCTGCTTCCGCTTCATCAGCCCAGACTGTGATACATAGACCTCCTAGTATTCTAGAGGGGCAAGAGGAAAGTAACAATAGTAGAGACTCCTTGCCTAGTACTGCTGGGACATACACACAGAACAGCTCCTTTGAGCGCTATCCTTCTCCCAGAGGGAGTACTTCAACTCCTCCTCAGTATAACACTGGTAAAATGGACTATAATTCATGGAGACAGCATGAACCACAGGGTAATGAGAGGTTGTCCAATGCAAACCACATGGCAGTGAGTCCTAAAAATGTCCAATCATGGCAAGGGTATCGGCAGTCGCCAAATCAAACGCCAAATCACACCAGGTCAGAGTATGCAGAGGAATATGAATTGAGTTACATACAGTCCACCACACAAAGACCTGACTATAGTGACACTGATGAAAGTGTGTCCAGTCAGGGGTCAAGACCAACTATGCCAGCTTTCTTGCAAGGAAAATCTAACGGCAATGTTCAGATGTATTACATAGACAGTGATCGACAGCCGGTTAAGAAGACTCGTGTACTGCAGTCGTCAAAATGCTAAAAGGTGTAGTTCAGAAGTACACATTGAAACACTGATTTGATTATTAGAGTCAGTTAAATATTTTGGACAGGCATATCTAGCTAACAAAATATATAACCAAAAACTGCACTGAGCAAAGAAAGAAAGTTATCATGAACGTTATAAACGGTCACCTTCACATATTATGCAGGCACATTTCTTGCATTTTATTCATACAGGTTCACTTTAGAACTATTTGTATTTTCAAACAAAGTCACAAATCAAAGTGTACTCAAATTTAAAAAAAACTGTACATATCAAGGGAAAGATGTAGGAACTGGATCCAGTAATGAACTTAAGTTTACACAAAAGTGGCACATATATTACTAAAGTATTTTTGTGTTTAAACTCTCCATTCCCAGGATGTATTTGGGAGCAGAACTGAAAATTGTTTATTTGGAGAAATTTGTCTTAATCTGAGAACCAAGTACATGCTTCCAAAGTCCGTCCAAAAAAAAAAGTGCTGTTATAAACAGCGTGTGAAGCTTTGAGAGATGTTATTTATTCTCTCAAGGTTTATCCACACTCAAAAGGCTGTGTGATATTTTATTTTAGCTGCAGAAATCTCAGTATTTTAAAGGTGGTGAATCGCCTGTGTTTTGGTTGTGATAAAAAGACTGAGAAAAGCACCACAGATTGGATTGAATCCACAAGGTTGTTCATGTATAAGTGTACATTTTTACAAGTTAATTTATATAATGCATTAGAAATGATTTTAGATATGCATACCAAGCACAATTTGTTGTTGTCAGGGTAAAGATCCCCACAGAGATTAGTTCATGAGTATGTTGACTTTGCAATAAAGAAAGTATGGCAGATTTTAGAAAAACAAGTTCAGTAGCAATATTTATGGCAGTAACAATTGCAAAACTGCAAGATTGTTTAATTAAGTACAAATATGAAAAATGTTATCTGTTTGACTGCTGTGTAGAGGTTCCCTAGATTATTTATAAAATTATTTCTAGTCCCAGGGTTGTGTGGAAAAAACTCAAAATGTTTGGGTTGGTAGTTTATATTCTTTTGTAAAGGTTGTGTCATTGTATCTACTTATTTGTAGGTTTTAAAAGTTTTTCACGTGACTGAAATCTTGTAAATATTGTATAAACGTATCTGTACAATGGAAAAAAAAGTATGCAAAGTATGAACATTCAAACATATACCATTCAAATGTAATATATTCATATATTTTGCAGAAGGGCAAATAAATATAAATATACAAATGCAAATATTACATTGTTTCAGTTTATTGATTATTACGGACATTGAATCACACTTCACTGATATGACATTAACAATGGACGCAAGGAGTATGCTTGTGCTACTAGGTATATAACATTTACATACATTTGGATAATTTTTCTTGGAGTTTAAAGTTTGTTTGTTTTTTCACAAATTTGGATTTTCCAGAAATGACCAAACTTCCCATGGGTACAAGTGCTGTGCTAGATTAAATTTCCAATTGCCCACAATACCAGAAGTACGAAATTAAAAACTGGTAGCGATTATGCTCCTAAGCATTGTTATATTGCACAATTACTGACAAAACATTATCATAACCACAAAAGATGAAACTTCTTACTCTCAGAACTTGAAGAAGATTCATAGGAATAAAATACTGCTTGAATTCAAAATTGGCCTGATTGCATCATTTTTCTTGAAGTTGTGTAGTTTTTTTAATGAATCTTTTTTATTTTTAATTTTAAAACGTATCTTCAAGGTGTGAGACAGTAATTCCACACTTGACTGATAAAGATGCCTGGGAAACACTAAAAAAGTCTCGGGAGATATTTGTGGGGAAAAAAGAATACATAACATTTGTCTGTCCACTTAACAGTATTTGCTTCCTTGTTTTTTTTATGATAAGTTAACAATTTACTATTATATAGACGTAGATATTTCACTTCTAGAGGTGCGGGCTCAGAGTTTAAAATGCATATGATCCTGAGATGGAAATGTAACAGAGTTTAAATAAATGCATGGGGAAAAATTTAACATTGTTTGGTAAATAATTAATGAGGTACAACAACTGAATCTGAGTAAGAGTTCAATTTTAAGAGACTTTTACCATGACACACGGCTGGTTGTTGAAAAAGTCATTATTATATTAATAATTTGAAGAGATTATAATTTTAAAAACTGCCACAGAAAGATTCTTGCAATTAAAATGTCAAAAGTACAGTGAATGTAACAATATTGTTGAAAACTTGCACCCAAAAGTATCAAACACTGCTGTGACTGTTGCACTAAAATTACATTCAAATTCCATGGCATTATATAAAATAATACAGTTTAAAGCAGTACACCAGAAAAGTAAATCTCTTAAATAGCCCTTCGTAATCTTTGAAACACCACCTTGGCATGTATGGTCTTCTACCTCTAATCTAAACAGACTAGAAGAACTATGCAATACAAGTTTATTCCTATCACAGTTTTGATCACCTTGCTTTTCTGACCATAAAATAACCTTATGTTAAAACAAAATTGTACTTGACCGGGAAGAAATGCTATAGTCTATTTTACACTATTAGGACTTGGACTCTCTCCTTAGTATCCACTTAGTGCCCTCCTTACCATTTCATTAAAGGAAGTAAGGCAGTTCATCAAAGTTACAATAATAGTGATATATTTAAAAAAATAAAAACAGGATACAGAATGGATCTTGCAAGATGTTGAAATTTTGTGGAGTTAATAAATCTGGAGTTAATCTATTATTCTGAAGGAACTATTATGGTTACCACTGTACCTTTAAAATTGTCATTGAAATGTCAGCATTATGTTTGTTGTGTGGAGTCCTTTGTGTTTATGATATGTCACAGGTGATGCTTCTCTGGGAATTAAAGTTCCTCATCAGATGCTTCTTCAGAATGTTCACTGTGTAATTGATTGTTAGGTTGTATAGTTTCCTGTATATTTTCCTCTGTAGATGGTTTGCTTGTAGATGGTTTTGACCCAAAACTAAGGGAGTCTTTGTCAAACTTCAGAAGCATGCTGCCCAAATCACCATCAAAGCGATTTTTTGCCACCTTTAAAAAAAAAAATTTCAACAGATTATTATTTTTCTTTGTGCTCTTATTGCAAAACAAAATATGCAACAAATTGGACCTTTTTCAAAAGTCTCTGCATTTATCATCTGTGGCCTAGATGGCCAGGTCTTGGGGGGAAATGTGAGTTGTCAGTTGCCAAACCTAGATAACATCACAAACATTATGGGTTTGCCCTAACAGTCAATCTTTTAAGTAAAAAAAAAAACATCTGAATCAAGAAAAGATATCAACGAAAATCTACTTTTAGCCATGATAATAGTAAGAGAAAGTGTTAGCTGGTACATTTTTGCATAGTGAGTTTAATAGCCTTCTGTCATAGATGAAAGTATACTTTGGTCATTTCTATATTACTGCACTTTTTACATGGTCGTGAGTTTATTTATCTGTGCTGATGTGTCCATATTCTTAGTCGTTGTAGTGCATGGTAGTTTATATCAGTTCAATTCTCATGGTGTTGTGCCATACTAGTCTGTGAACTTTTACATAAGAACCAATAAACATAACACAGATATAAAAACCTGCATATTCAGGTTGTATCACTGGTAATCCCACTATATTCTCCATCTACTTTTTTGCATATGTGTCTATTTTCTTGTATATGTACATATTTTCTTAGTTGTTCTTCTGTGACACAGCATCGCTGGGGCATGTGAAAATAACATCACTTGCACACAGAATATCACCATTTTCCCCCCCAATCTCTTACCTGTATATACTTTTTTGGTTGTGTCGTGACTTTCATATTTTCTACTAGCTGCAGCAGCAGTATGTTGTCTGCCTCTTGACTTGCCTTAGCACTGCCAAAGATGGACCCAATGTGAAGGGCTTCTCCATTTGGTTCCTGGAATTAAACCACAACTAGAGATAAAAGAATGAAATAGAAATCTGTTTATGCCTTAATAGAAACTTGACTACATATATTACTACAGAAGTTTAAACTGCAAAAACTCAAATAGCAACTGAATGAGAAAATAAGAACTTCACAAACAAATCTTTATCATGTATTACACTAAATAAAACAAATGACATATTTCATAATTGAACTGTTGGTGTCAGCAATACATTACCTTTATCACAATATACATGTATATCTTTTCTGGCTCTGAGGCTACCAAGGAACATGAACACGTGCTTAATTATGACTACACTCAACCTGGCTTCTTCCCCTTTGACACATTCCACCTACCTTTCTCGGATGAATGACCAAGGTCACGTGGCAGTTTTTGGAAGTTGCAAACTGGCGAAAGGCAGCCACCACCTCATCCTGTTGAGTTAACCTATCAAAATTGCGGTTCCTGTCCCCCAGTTGTCCCATTCCCATCATAAACTGCAGGTTGTCCACTATAATGTGGGAGATGTCATGGACGTACACTGCGTGGTCCATGGTCTGGAATACAAAAAGTCACACTTCATCTTCAAATTTCACCAGTATTCATCGAAAAATAAAAGCAGCTTTTGCTGGTCAAATATTAATCAGCCTATGTATTGTGTTTGTCAGTGATGTCTTAATTAAATGATGTCTGTAATGAAACTCATACTACTGGAATAAGGAGATACAAAAAAAAAAAAAAAAAAAAAAACAATTGAAAAATTTACTCCATTTGAAGCTTTTGATTAATAAACTGAACAATAACTCTAAAAAAGTACATTCATCTAATTATCAATGACATGTATTTTAAAACAAATAAGCATGAACTGTGTATCCACACAGATGAGCAAAAACTTTACCCTTTCACAGAAAAGTCATCAACAGTTATATAGTCTCAATTTAAACAGTACCTGCACACTCAAGCACTCCCACACACACATACATGCTCAAAACAATGAGGGCTTACATCTATAACTCTTTTTAAACTCTCCTGGCCATGGAATGCCATAAAATGCATTGGCAGTTGTTCAAACTGGTCAGCATATTTATCAAATTCTGCAAAGTGAGTGGCTAGGTTTTTCCTAAAAATTAAAAGCCAGATAATTTGTGTTCAATCATTACATAAAACACAAAACATTTATATATACTTGAATTTTTTTTGTTTGTAAAGCTCTGATTGAGAACTTTGTATGAGCATGATATTATCTTTAAGGCTTGTTTGATTAAAATTGCAACCTGCCTTGCAAACTGGATCAGCATTGTTTTCATCAAACGTACATTCTTGATTTCAAAACTTCCCCATAGAGTGTTCACCTATATATAGTAAAAGTTTATATAAATTGACGACATAAAAAAAAAACATTTAAAAAATACTTTGTTAACAACAGTTTACTGAAACATTTGTTTCAATGAATTGAATGCTTTCCCAAATCTTGCTTCCCTCGGTATAAACAAGAAACATCTCAAATGGGTACAGTTTCTTAATGTCAATTTATTACAAACATATTTGAGGTCTACGGGCTCATTGGATTCCCATAGACGCCATCAATCCAACTCCGCGGGGACATGCTCTCAGTTACACAGTTTAACACACTTCCTCCTGGCATTGAGTAAAATACAGAAAAGTATGTTGAAAACAGGAGGCAACGTGTCATTCAATTAAGCTGACTGCACTCAGCAAGAGTCCCCACAGAGTTGAATCAATCTGCATAGACTGATGGTGTCAATGGGAATAGAGTTTTATATCAATGAGGGATGTGGCTTACACCCTGTATGCAGAGGTCCAGGGACAGCTCGCTGATGAAGGTGGTTTTTCCTGAACCAGTGGGCCCAGTAACTATGGTCAATTCCCCCCTTCTGTGTCCCTTCAATAGCTTGTTTAACAGTGGGAATCTTTTAAACTGAAAGTATATTTAATGCCATGTTTATAAATTCTACCAACTCAATTAATGATTTCATTCTTATTTTCAGTGTATTAGTTTAAGACTTTCTGAGCAAATAAAAACATTTTTTTTCATCATTTTAGAAGCTTAGGAACCATATCACTCTGGAAAATATCTTAAAGTAGCAAATCAAATGAAGAAATATGTTTGACCTGATACCATTTTGGTGCCTTCTAAACAACAACACCCTTAAACATAGTAACTTAAACCATAATAAAAATGCTAATTGCTACATCAGAGTATTTACCTGAATTCCCTTGACTTGCTCCACAAGAGAGAGCTCTGACTGGACCTCAAATCTCAAATCCTTAAAGTGCTGTATAAACTGATGACCAGCACGTGTGGCAAATTTTAAGATTCGTGACAAGCTCTTGCCCTGTCTCAAAGCATCCATGGGTGTCGGGACTGGAGTCAGAGGTCTTTCAAGGAAGTAAAAATTTCAAACTTGAAATTATTTTTGCTGTTGTAAAATATATAAATGTATTAATTAAATTACCAACTTTCTGTATTAAGTGTGTCCACTAGAAGTTCCCTCATGATTCCTTTTCTGACATCAGAAATAGTCTAGAAATACTTTGTTGATCACTTTTTAGAGGTTACCAATTTTGAAAATACTGAGCAGCAACCAATTTAAAGAAGAATAGCGTAACCTCTCCTCTACTTCTCAATTTTGTAAAAAAAAAAAATTGTAATCTGCTCACCTAAATAACGAGCACCTCTCGTAACCCAGTTTCTTAGACAGTTGTCTGGCAGCATTGAACCCAGTGATGTCATTCCCAAACCACAGCACTATATGGTCAAACTGCTCAAGGAATGGCAAAACCTGTAGACGGAATAAGAATAAATTAACTTTTGGTATTGGAGTGATATGTAGCAACAAGCTTTTCATAAGACTAAGCACAAATTGAAGAAGGCATGTCACTCGGCTATTTCATGAGTGAATCAAGGCTAACTGATTAAAATCATACTGCAAATAAAACTGGCAATTAATTGAATTCATTAATCACACAGAAGTTGAAATCAATTACCTTAATGTGATGCAATATTCCCCATGCCAATCAGATGGTTTATGCCATCACATATAATTTCAGCAAATTTTAATTTAGCTCTAATGCCTGCAGCTTTTCACCTTGGATGTATTTACATTAAAATTAATACAGCCTTTACAAATACCTCCAGTGGCAGAGTATCATTGCCCCATGGAAGAGACAGTACTGGCTGCCTCAGCTCTTGAAATACAGCCATAGCATCAAACTCATTGGCTGTGATTATAACCCTGTCGGTTGATTTTGCTGTGACAGTGTTTATTCCAAACAAACACCAGTAGCTAAGTCTGAAAAAATGTCAAACAAAACAATTTGTATTCATATAAATTTAATGTTGTCAAAGTTTTCGATGTGCTTTTCAAATGTGAGCCAGGCATCAAAGCAATTGTGTTTGAGGGATCTTCTTTAAACACAAACTTACCAAGAAAAAAAAACTGATGTTTCTTAGGTGAGCAACTGTTCATTATAACAGATTTTCATTGTATTTTAGATCCATTTCCCTTGAAGTGATTTTTTCATTCATTCAAAAGAAGACAATTAATAACAAAATTCTGCATACTTTTGATCAATCAGAAAATTCAAAACTTCTTTTTATAAGCAATTTTTCATTTTGTCAGTGACAGTCAAACAAATTCATTTAATTGGCACCTATTTCAAGTGAATTGCCATCTGGAAGACTGCTTTTATTATGAACTTGTCACAATTCTCTCTATCTGTCTCTCTCTCACTCACACACACACACACACACACACACACACACACACACACACACACACACACACACACACACACACACACACACACACACACACACACACACACACACACACACACACACACACACAGNTAAGATAGCTTTATTCAATTCCTGGAAAAAACAATAAATTCTATTAGACTTGAATCAATTTTATAATCTAACACAAGCACAATTCATTGTTCATTGTTCAGATTACTTGGTCTGGCCTGCTTTTCTTTTTTTACAAATAACTGCAGTCATAAAAATACAGAATGCCACATTTTTTACCCCTTCAATAAGCATAATGCTTTAAACAGTGAATACTCTCAAATGCATGTAAATGTAGGTGCATTTTCCTCCACTTTTTTAAATTCATTAATACCTTTATATCAAATTCCAAAAGAATGTCATCAATGTCAGAATCCTCATGTATTGCTTCCGTTGCTTCCCACGTCTTTAACAAAAGCATTCTATCTTTCTCATTCATTGAATCTTCACCAACACATGCCTGTCTCTTTCTGAAGAGAAAAACGTTTTCATAATCAAATTCAAGATAACAAATCTATAGAACCAGGCTGAAATATTAATCAGTTTGGGTACAGATTGTGTCCAAAGACCATTAATTTGTAACAAACCAAAGCCATGAAGCTTACATGTTAGCTAAGTCCAACCTGACATCACTTAGTCATCATTTTTTATTCAGTCTGAAGGCCTTTGTCCAAGATGGCCATAAGCTACATGTAAGCATTAAATATTCTGCTTGTGTGTGATGATACAAGCCTGTAGCCAGCAATTTCAGAGGGGGATTTGTTTTCTGAAAAAGTGGACCTTTTACAATAAAATCCTCTTGAAAGTACATAGGTCAAATTTTACCCAGAGTGGACCTTTTCCCAGCAAAAAGGGTGGTTTTTTCGAACCCCCCGAACCCCCCCTGGCTACGGGCCTGTGATAATTGGGCAGAACCATTTTCGTCCATGTTGTGTCTGATTAATCCAAATTATTTGCACTTCAGCATAATTCTCCTATCACTTAATATAACTTTGTAAACATACCGTTTTTGGTCTATGTCTGAACGGTGCACAGCAATATTGTCTTGCAGAAGATCCCATGAGCCACATTTTTTACAGTTAAGGCATACAAAATATCCTGAAAAATTAATGACATTGATAATAGAAAGTATTTGATCCATAACAATAGTTTCAGTTATGAAAGACATGATCATATGACTGTTTATCTTAAAATGTTTTATACATCATTACTCTAACAGATAGTCTGTCTTTTCTTATTCCTCTATCCACATTCTGAAAAACATGAAGTGTTAAATAATATCCGAAGTTTGATTAATCTGTAACCACATACCAGTTCTCAAGTTGATGAACAGCTGTTCTTTTTGTGAGACTTTTTCTTTGGTGACTCGAGGACATGTTATTTTCAGGCAAGTATGACCTTAATATAAAATACACTACCAGTATATAAGTGACAGTAAATGGACGAAAGACTACGATTCTGCAAATTTGAAATTTATAGTAACAATTCTGTGGCCAGGTCTTCTTTGCTTTAATATTCTGTTAAATGGAACAGTTACATTAAAAACCCTTCACATATATAATGCTTTAAAATATTACCCACATAAATAAAATAAAACTTAAAGAACCTCAGCAATCATAATTTCACCAGAAAACTTCTCCGTTTTACACTTTACCTTGCTCTACATTAATCTCATTATCACTCAAGAATTTCTTCATCTCTGATGGAGTAACAGTCTTCTCCTGGTGCAGGAGAGTCACTGACCTGACTTGCTGAGACAACACACTGTTCTGCTGAGCGCAACCAACATTTGGCCACTGTTTACAGAGACACAGAGTAGAAAAAGCCCTGGGACACATCCCAAAAACTGGGGGCGATGCAGGGAGGAACCTGCTATGTAAAACACCATCTTGGGGCCTTCCACTCCACTTCCATTCTGCTTTAGCAGTCTGTGATTGTTTTTCTATGTTTTCATGACAAGAATGCAAGTTATACACTGCAGGTTGAGCAGGCCTTAGAGACGTGTTCAGTATTTTGTTTGTGTCAAGCTGCATAACACAGGTCCCCCAACATCCACTGTCATGACTGTGAATTACATCATCATTGGGATAATGTTGGATACTGACTGATATAATGGGATCAGAAGATGTTGATGTTGATTCATTTTTCCTTTTAGACCAATGTCTTTTCTGAGTTGTCAAATGGCTGGCAGTTTTCAATTTTGTCAAAGCAGACACTTTTTTCAATGCAGCCATTGTCTTTATTATCCTTCTTGTGGTAAAAACAAATTGGAGCTTGATTTCCAATACTTACTGTTTCTGAAACATAAAGTAAAGTTCAATAATGTCAACATAACCACAGCATATTCTTCTTATAAACCATAAAATATTATCCCCCTTCAAAAATGATAAATAAAAGATAAACAAAACAAAAATAAAAAATAAATGATACTTGTATTTCTACCAACTTTATTCAAGCAAGGTATTACATGTATCTATATCCTTGGGTCAAACAAATTATGATAAGATGCAATTACATCTTTTTCCTTTTTCAAAGGTTATTAAAAGAGCCTTATAAAGGGCAGCAAAAACTAAATACAGTTGCACATACATCCTCCAAGCGACCCGTAAGCCTATTTATCACCGCAAACATGGCTACATATTCTCAAGTAAAATGTATGGGTAAAAGGGGTATGTCACTTCTTAAAATTGCATAGGCCATGGTGGTTCCTAATAAAGGTATTAGTAAGGATAAGAGGGTTATGGGGTCCAACAGGCTATATTTTTCTGCATGCAACAATTTTCTTTTAACCCCCCTCCTCCAAATTTCTGCATGTTTGCAGTAACCCTCCAGTAGTAACTCTGTGGCATTCGATGTCAAATTACATCTTTAAATAAGCAAGGTTGACGGAAAGTACAAAAAGAAACAATGTTTTATCAAGATCTTACTTGTTCAAATTCGCTTAAAATGAAATTTTTTCGTAAGTTTTAACCTTGGCGAAGAGTTCCACAAGCATCTTGCTCAACTTGTCACGTTTTTCGATACCCGCGATGTTTTTGTCTTTCACGCTTATCAAATGGTCCATAGGTGGCGAGAAAACAAGCGAACACCAAACCGAAGCCCTTTGTCAGATTTCAATGGCTGAGACACGTTATTTAGCACGTGGGTAATGGTTCAGAGGAGAAATAAACACATTTCGTGTTTGATAAGTTTATTAATAACAGTTTACATTATCGTTTTGTTAAAAATATTTTGAAAGTGGAGGATCCAAAATTTAATGTTAGAAAAAGTTAGGCAATATTCTGTATAGGGTCTTCAAACTTCACTTCTCAAACGGGTGATCAGACTAACATAAAGAACACAGAACAAGATACAAATATTTGTAAAAGTAAAGTAAGTATTTTATTGCGTAATTATAGTGTTTTCCTAAGAAACTTGCGTACAATTAAAAAAATTAATATATGGCAAATTGGGTAGTTAAAAAATTAAAACTGTCGATTACCCTGATAGTCATATTGTGCTCTAACAAGTGTAGGCTACCCTTAGGCCTAGTCGAACATAACATTTAACATTTATCTTAAAGCTTTTCACTTAGTCAAACATAAAATGTTATTTTGTTCAGAGTTTACTCTCTTCCAGCAATGACTTCCACCACTCTGCGTTTATGTTTAATTATTTTTCTTCCTTTTCTTTGACACCATCGTTTCATGTACGCTGTTTTAATATGAAAACGCAAGAGCACCTAATCCAAACTGAATTTGACTAAACCTTGGATATTACATGCAAGATCCGGTGGGTCTCACTGAAAATAAATATTTACAAACAGACGATAATCCGACTTTAGGCACCAGTTTATAAGTAAGGACTTTTTTAAATGAAAAAAGAGCGTGCAATTTCGAAGAGGCACCACTATAGGCCTATACGAAAGGACAAAAATTCCCCGAAAATGTTCAACTCACACGTCTAAGCCCTTATTTAAAATGTCAGATTGTCTATGAAAACTTGTTATATGTAAAAATAGATTACTTGAGTTTTGAACTCTAGAGTCCGTTTTCACACTTTTTTTCATTTTGATTATGTAGGCTACATAAAACTATTAAAATCAACAGAAAGCGCTTTCGGGTACCCTGATTAAAAATATAAACGTCTTAAAATACTCTTTCCTTCACTTCTAGTTAAAAAAATCGAATTCCAAACGGAGGATATGTAACTGACATTTTTCTTTTATACATTGACCTATTTTGGAAATAACGCATTCTAACGCCTTTAACAAACAACGCGAACCTCGCTCAGCGAGATACGCCAAACTGTTAACGACCATATAAATAATCAATATATTGAGAAAAAATATTTAAAAATTCATATCCAGATAATGAATACATGTTAGTATAAAAAGGCGTAATTTGTGTGCCTATACTTTTTGCCGGACTCCTTTTTAGCCAGTTCTATTCTCTTTGCTTGTAAAACCTCAGAGATCCATTCAGGATGCACCACACAAGACAGAGGCTTGCGGGGGATGGTATTATAGAAGAAAGTGTCATAGTTCTGCATTTGTCCAGTCAGTGGATTCGGTGGGATCTCTGGTTCTGGACATTTGATGGTATAGGCCAATCTTTCTGGTAAAACCGTATTTCTGAAAAATTAAAAGGTATAAACACTGATTTGATTTGTTGCAAAGTTGCAAATGAATTGCACCTTAATTTCTATTTTGTCAGCGGATGATGGCCAATTTTGCAAATATTAACAGCATACATGTTCATTTGTTAAATCTCCTACAACTTATTGCACCTCCACTCTCTCGGCTCTTTGAAGCTTGAAAAAAAAGCGTTGACAGTTTTATTGTAAATGTCACTTAAACACAATTAAAATACTCATTAGTTACCAGAATAAAATCACATTCGATGAAAAATAAATGTTACTCACTTGATACCATAAGGGTCTCCCTGAACCTCCGCCCTCCAACCGTACTTCTCTATCACTTCATCGTACGACATCGACGTCGGGGTCTTTACTTCAACATGTTCTTGCGTGGTGTCTGGGGTTGGGGTCGGTGGGACAGGTTTGTGTGGCCGTCTATCACTGGGCGGCTGACTAAACCGTTCTTCTGAAAGCGCGCTCTCTGAGGGCCGAGGTCTCACAGGACCTGCAGACTTCACAGGCCTTTGTGGCGGTTTGGAGATTTCTCTACGTATTGTAGCACTTTTCACTCGGACGTTTTTCCCCGGTTGTGTGATGCTCATCTCCACGTAGGAATCGGGCGTGGGAGCCTTAGCAACGACTTTGCCAACTCGAATAGGCGTAGCTTCTGTGACCCATCCGTGTTTCTTCGGCGGCGTTGGCGCTTTTGGGCGGCCTGGCGTCAAAGACATTTGGGAGGGTGGCGCACTCTTTGCTCCCCCGCCTTGAATGCGAAGGTAGTGTTCTACAATGGCCTGGTTAGACACGGGGGTTCTTGGCGTAGATGAGACGTGGGACGCCGGGCGTTGCAACATGGCCTCGTGTTTAATGCGGATAGGCGTGGGAGGCTGTGGGGGTGTAACACCTCTGGTGCCATGGTTGGCCTGACTTCTCCAGTGGCGGTACAACACCTCTTTTTCTGTAAAAAGACGACGATATGCTTAATCCTGCATTGAGGTACCGATACTTAAGTTAAAATGAAACCATATAGATAACTTAAACACGTAAAAAACGTCACATTTGATCCATGTACGTGGGTGTTATGCGTTATGTATTATTGTCACTCTTTTTTTTTGATAATATCAAAAACACAAGGAATGCGAGAGGCAAAATATGGTCTATGGTCGCACAGAAAAACAAAAAAAAAAAAGACACTGACATATTATAGTATATTTCTTTATCCTCTTATATACTTATACAGCATATATCTAGTTGCACTGAACGACGAAATAAAAAAGCAGGCCTTCATAATTATGTATTCAGCACACAGACCATCTGTCACATAAGCCTGTTTATCACCGCAAATTTTTCACAAACACATACCGTATTTTAATTTCCCTCTTGGAAATTGCTTAGCTAAGGGGTTGTCGTATGTGTTGTAAGCAGCCGGATACCATCCATATACCTTTTCGCGCATGGTGTCGCGTTGGTTTTGTGCGGTAACACTTGAAAAACGGCGTCGCCGACAACCACCACGCAACGGTGCACACCTAAAAGGTAAGGAAAATGACATAAAATAACAATAGAAATAATCAGAGAAAAACTCACCTGAAATAGAATCATATGTCACAAACCCATACAAGTTGATCTAAAATACTGCTAACAATGGCTGCAGATTACCTCGGTGCAAGTCGAAAAGGTGACAGGTTTACAACCCGGTGAAATTAATTAAAATAGTTTTAGCTGTAAAGTAGTTGTAGAGGCTTAGTGGCCAGAATCTGATAATGTCTACAGCCCAACATATTTCACTACGATCGCAGTCTCCAACGCCCTGAAGTGGAAAGTAGGAGTAGGATTTATACAGATTACCACAGTCACACAGACCAGCCTTGCAGAGAGATTTACTCTGGGATTATACCTGCACATTTACACAATACAATGAATGTATTCACTCGTTTCCATGGAATCGCGACATTAATATGATACTTGATCCCACAGCAATAGTGATGATAGCGGATTCAAGTCGAACAACGGAAATTATAGCGCTATCTGTAAGTTCTAGGTTTAATGGAGTAAATAGCAGGCAAAACGATATGCGAATAAAAAATCAATTACGGAAGAGTAAATTCGTGTCTGACTGAGAAGCTACAATAAGTATAAATGTCAATATTAACATTCTAGTCAACTATTGAATGTTCGTAATTTCCCGTACAATGGACACTGTAAGAGGGTCTTGTTAAAGGCGTTGAGAGGAGACGCGTGAGGTGAAGACTTTTGAATACAACATATTTGTTGTTTTTGACATACATATTTACCCTACTAAAATGAATAGATGTAGAAAAAAGAAACGGATGACTGAAAGAGAACGAGAGAGAGAGAGAAAAGACATGAGTCATCAACCTCCCAATCCCGTCAAAAAAATATAGAGGACAACGACGACGACAACGACCACAACAACAACAAATAATAATAATAGTTATAGCAATGATAGGTATAAGCTCTCCTCAAAAAATCTTGGTCATCCTGTTGATACTGATATTGTTCATTTTTAGGGAAAAACTCCTAGCGAATGTGTTAACCGTGACCTCGCGTGTTTCATATTACAATATCAGATATACACTGTTATATGTCTTGTATTATCTGCCGTAAGTAGGCGTTTGGTAACGTCTTAGACAAGGATGTGTATAGAGACGCGACCCAGACTCGTGATAAATGGGCTATGTCGCGAAGCAAATTTCGATAAGATGTTTAGATGACAGCAGCGTTACTGGGTTGTCAGGTTATGTCATAGATGGAGTTTTCTGTCCCAAGTCCAGAAAACGAGGAGTGGAGTCAGGCCCGCAGCCAGCAAATTCAAAAGGGTGGTCCTTTTTCTGAAAAATTGGACCTTTTACCATGAAACCTTCGTGTACCTAGATAAAATTTTAACCAGACAGACATTTTCTCGGCAAAAAAAAAGGGGGGGGGGGTCTTTCGAACCACCCTGGCTACGGGCCTCGAGTACTACTGACAGAAAACTCGAGTTGTCCATTTTAAAGGAATAATGTGACAGGGATGACTCCGTCTCCATCTGTGGGGTGGAGTCTTTATGAAGCTTTGGGTTTGATAGTTTGGAACACGAGGATATTACCAGAAAAGTATGGGGTGGGGGAAGGGTTGCTGTCACCCTTTAGCAGAAAATTCAGTGAACAAATCTGCCCAGATACAGCGGCATGTACCGAACCATGTCAATATGTTCAAATACATTCTCTAAGAAACGAAATGTCATTTCACAATTATTCTCCTGAAGTAGAAATATTGCCCCTTTGGGATATTACTGAAATGGAGACAAATGCACTTTTAATAACAAATGGGTTCACATAGGTCTAGCCTTGATTCCGGAATTTCGTGACTTAAAAGTACTATGAAAAAGTATACTGGTTACACATTTTTGTCTCACTACACTGGACGACCGGCGTGTACAAATCGGGCTTTTTAGCTTACAGCATGTTAACAAGTTTCATTCATTACCTAAATGCCTTCCAGCGGCGTCGAACTGATGCCTTAAGAGGACAGCCTTGTCATTTTAGCTTTTCAGTGCTAAATTTATTTAAAACGTCTCAGTTAGAAGTTTTTTTTATAAAATACTCCTGTGGCACGAAGGACGGGTTGGTTAACTACATCACAATAATGCCTGTGTTTCAGCGATACACGTTACAGACCTTGGAGAATAACTTTGTAAAACAGTGGTTCGAAGTTACCTCGTTTAACCCCGAGTTTGATAACTTTCCAAGGTTTTTAATCCATCACTTACCGGTTCAAAAGTAATTAATCAATTATCTCGCTTCTGTCTTGGCCTTGTCGACGCTTCCATAGGTATTTCTGTCCACTCTCAGTAGTCGCCGATATTCTTCCTCAATCGATTCGATCCACGCGATAAAGTTTACAATGGGTGCCTATTTAGTCCCACTGAATAGAGGTAAAGTTTATCGGTCTCCATGGACGCGGGCAGCGCATTTGTTATTTTAATGTAGGACACACAAATGTGGCTTAAATACCCACAATGCTGTGCGTGTCAAGTTTGTTTTGGTATTTCGGGATAACCTGTGACTTGCGTTTTCAGTGAAGGTTCTCCGAATGAGTCATTTATAAGTTTTGTTTTTTATTAGTTTCAAAATATTTTGATTTCTGTTGAAAAAAAATTAAATGCGGGATATTTTAACAATAACCAGTCAAAACAAAACACTTATGGATAGGCCTACATGCCTTTTTTTATTCACTAGTAAATATACCTGCAGGCCTACATGTAGGCCTACATGTCACAGTAAGCAGTAGGCCTATTGTGAAAAACAACAGCGAAATCAAAAATGAAAACCGGCAAACCTTGAGTTTTTTCAGCCAAGTTTTATTTCAAAACATTTGAATATTAAAAGGAATCTAGAAATAAACGTTAGTCTATGATGTAGTAAAAAAAAAAAAAAAAAACACGAGGGGTGGAATCAATAATCGAGATGGTTTTTAATGCTTCTCTCGCCAAATACGCGGTCGTGCAAATCCACAGTGTACTTTCCAATTTTTTAATCTTTAACACGACACATAGGCTCTGTTCTCACAACTTTTAGATCGATCTATCACCGCGGGGAGTCTCACTAGATTACTGTCAGATAATCCCCCTTAAGTGTCCGTCCCCGCCTACTACAAGCTTTAAGGGGTAATTAACTTTCGTGTCCGCCCGGCTGACAGCTATTTAGCGTGAACCCCCAGGGAGTTAGGTCGATCTAAAGTAGGTCGATCTAATCTATGAGAATGGGGTGATAGATACACATGTTAAAGGGATAATAACTCTTCGTATGAGATCTATATTTCACAATAAAAACATTGTGAATAACTCATAGAAATATAATATATTCTGTTTTACCACAAAAACGGCAGTTATAGCTATTATTCTGATATCTGAGCTTGTCTTTAGACCTCGTGACCTCCACTGATGGCTGTACTCTGTTAAAATCTCTTAAGAGATTTTAACAAAAAACCAAACTTTTTCGAAAAAAAACAGGGACTAACTTTGAATGTAAAAATGAATTCATTAACCATTGGTAAGTATGGGAAAATTGTTGTTTACTCCAGGAAAATTAATTTTTTGGCCGAAACGAAGAGTTATTATCCCTTTAAATACAATGAGGGCTGAGATCTTTTCGGGCGGGGGGGAAGGGGGTTGTTGTTATACTGAGTAGCATTGTTTAAACAGTTTAAACGCAACAGCAGTAACCACATAACTTTATCTAAGCCATGTAAGCTGTTATTTTCTTTTTAAGACGATAAAACAAACTTATTATTCCATCATTTTGTGGCTGATCTGGCGCTTGTTTTAAAAATATTTATAACGTAGTACTGATAAAATAGGTGTCTCATCTTGGATTAGCGCCACCTATAGCGTATCAAAATGTGCATTGAAGATGGAAGATCAAGATGACGCCGAGGGTCAGCAACCAGGTGATCTGACCTCCGTTGCCCCATCTAGTCTCGAAAGATCGTAAGTACTAGCATCTCCCTTGTGTTTTTTAAGATGTGGACCTAAAATTGCAATATATTTTGGTTGCATTAACGCCACCGTCGTGCAGAAATCTCTGCTTAAACGAAGGCACGTTCAGGAGACGGTGCCCTTGTTTGGCTTTCATTGATTGTGTTGACAAAGTTGAGGAGCGGTATCGTCCACACTCCCAGCTTATTTGCACCTGAGATTAGTTTTGGGTGTAATTGCTTTTTTCTTTTTCGATTATATTGCTATGAAGCTTGCAATCGAGACTGATAACAAGTTGATTTAGGCTATTATTTATTTTGTTGCGAACTTGTTGATCTGAACTTTACTGTGACAATGTGTCCCTTGGTGAAAAGAAATAACTTATTTTTTCTTTCTCTTTTTCTTTCTTTTTTTCCTTTTTTATGTAAGGCAAGGATCACAAAGTGTTAAAGATAACACTGTTTACTGAACTATATCAGCAGTATAACAGCAGTTGTAAATACTAAATAAACTTTGGACTTCTGCTAACTACATTGTTTGATAACACAAAGCATAATTACAAAAAAACATCCTAGTTAAAAGAGGATGAAAAGAATATGTATCATCTATGGGGAACTTTGAAGGACACAGTTCTGATTTAAATTCTATTTGGTAGCTGCAGCATGCATTTTTGTAACATCGTTAAAGTTGTTTGCTGACAGTGTAGCCCCAGTGTAAACAACAAACATTTAAACAAACATAAACTCTACCAAAATGCATAACAATATGACTTGTGTTGTATGTGTCTGTGTTATTTCATTTCATTATTTTGCATGATATTAGCTTTTTTTTTCAAAGTACAATTTGTTGTTTTTGATGGCATTCTATATTTCAGGCCTGGAAATGACTTAACAAAAGACAAAAATGAAAATTTCTTTGAGGAAGAATCCCCCTTAAATTCAATGGATATAGAATCTGCCGACCCCTTGGCTCATTACAATTTCAACAATGTATACAGTGGCAGGCTGGCCAAGCAGGAGAAATTGCGGAGTGTGCGGGGAAAAAAAGAGCCCAGAGACAAACTTTTAGCAAAAACAAAACTCAAAGACATAAATACAGTGGACCAGGGGGATGCAATAACCAATCCTGAAAAAGATGAAAGCCCTGACAGGTTCAATATTCAAAGGAGAAAACATAAACTGCGAAAAACCTCCAGAAGTCTTGAAAGAGATCGAAAAAGTACATCACACGTAGAAGGACCACAGATGCTAGCAAAGCAAGAGCCATTAAAAGTAGACTCTCCAAACAGATTTTTATCACTTAATTCAAAACCGGTGACAAACGTGCCTCATGAAAACAGTGCCTCTCCTCTTGAGCCTTTGCGTAGTTATCAACGAAGGCAGCTCTCTCATCATCCTGAGGAATGCCCTCCCGACAGAGTTTCGTTTCACGAAACTTTTAAATTATTGGTCAATATGGGGACCAAACCAACAAAGGAAGGAAAGAGGGAAAAGAAAGACTACAACAGACAAATTAGCTCAGAACAGGAGATCTGGCAAACAAAACTGAATGATCTTGTATGGCTGGAACTGCAGGCTTGGCATTGTGCAAGAACAGTGAAAGAACAGGATATTTACCTGTGCAAAGAGAGAGAAAAAGTGGAAACTTCATTACAAGAAATCATGAAATTTATGTTTACAGAAAATGAATCAGCTAGAAGCTTATCAAGTGAAGGTGACTTACCCGCCTACATGTGGACTCAAGAGCACATATATAGACAACTGGAGGCCATAGAACAGGNCCGCTGATGATCTTATGCAAACGGAGTCCGCTACAAATATGAAAATTATCTTCTCGTCTCGTTTGGATCGCGTAGATCTGTTGCGAACGATTCTCCGCTGAAGACATGAAAATTGCCATCTCGTCCCATTCGCATTGCGAACGATCTCCATGTACGAGCCAGGTAATCGTTAAATGGTCCTAAATTGAACATGTACATGAATGGAAGTGACGGGTACATTTCACTTCGAGATAATATCTTGATTTTTTCATTGTGTCTTCCTCATTTAGGACAGCCGCCGATAACAATAACGGCGTTACAAATGACAAAGCCGCGGCCTGTGACTTCTATTTGCCAGCTTGATAACGCACCTTAAGCCAGGTAAAAGTAATGCAACTAAAGACAAAAGGCCGACGTTCCCGCAATTGTGAACGGGAATTCACATCTAAAGCATCTATATTGTGAGTAACCGCTCGCAGGGGTGCACTATTGTTCCTATCTCCCATTGAGAGTGTTATCGGCAATGATATCCTGATCGTATCATTGTCTTGAATCAACTGACGCATTACCTTCATGTTTGAGCTGGACAACGCGGCCATATTTGGTGACGAACTTTTCAAAAATTATCGATTACCTCATTTTTAAGGTCGACGAAGTTTTCAAAGGGAAAAAAATTACGTCGGCGGAAAATCGTCTGCCGACGAAATTTTCAAGAACGACGAAATTTTCAAGACTTTACCGTATATATTTAATTGCAAAACTTTTTATGAATAAAAAACATATTTCTTGTATTTTTTCACCATACAATCTTTTATTATTTTCATTATTTTATTCTAATCATATTGCTATAAGTCAACACTTTTTGGGAAACTAGAGTCCAGTGTTTTTACTCTGATACATCAAATTGTATGAAATCAATTGTACTTTTTATTCCAGGGTGGCATTCAGCTAGGTGATGAGGTGGCAGTGATGACCCACTCTCCGTCTTGGGACCTCTCTCCAGAAGTCATGCAACTTCTTGGGTTAACACGCGATCGGAGGTCCAGTCTCCCCATACAGGGTGCATGGAGTGAGGGTTTTGACAACATGAAATTACCCTCATTTCGCCCAGCTTATTTATTCTTAGTTCGCGTGCCTTTGGATGTCATTCATGAGTGCTTGCGGCTGAGGCTGGAGCAGAGGATTCTGGGAAAAGACCCATCTTTATTGAGTATAAAACAGGTATGAAATATATGTTAAATTGACCTTTTGGTATCCACTCTTGCATACCAAGTGGAAGACCATGATTTAATGGATATGAACATTTTATTGAATTTCCTCTGGAGTTTGACTTGTAAGTTTTTAAATTTGGATTTAAAAAGTTCATTTGCTGGCAGTATTCTGAACAGTTGCTTAAAACAAAACCCATCTGTGACAGAACCAAGGCTAGGGCATTCCAAGTAAATGCTATCTAGTCTAGTCCACAGACTTTGTTCAATAAAAATCCTGTTATTACATCACTACCTAGGTCATGACTGTTATTTGGCACTTTCCATTATAAAATAGCAACTTTCTCTGAACTAGACTTGAACTAAGGTTGCCACCTCTCTTGGATTACAGTATACATAGAATTGCTATATGTAGTTGTCTTAAGGCAAAATGCACTGATTGTTAGTGGGACTGTCAGGTAAAATAGCATTTTTCATTACTGAAGTAATAAACTTAACTAGACTGGCATCAGTGTAAAATTGTTCAAATGTTTCCATATCTAAAAAAATTGGCAAGTAATGTTCCAACTTATGGGTAGTTCAACTAGATATGTAAGCATGGTGCATTATATAAATTCATTTCATGACACTATTTACCTTTTTCATGTTTTTGCTGTTAAAAAAACAAGGTGATTTATAGGAAAAACTCTAAAAAAACAATATTTTAAGATACTGTAACTAATTAGCACATCTAGGTTTGCAGTGTTTGCATAAATTGGTAAATTGATACATCTTCCAGCATCACGCAGTGTTTTGCCAACTAATAGACATTTCCCTTATTGCGTATTGCCAGACGGAGTAGGAGTTGAAAACAAATTACTGCATTTTACAGTTTCCATGGGAAATAGGATGTTAATTCTTTGTTATGTAACTGAAACCAAGGCCACAACTGTTGCAAGCTTGCAGGTTTGTTTTGTCAAGCCACGGGCAGGGTACTTCCCAAAAAAATAACCCCAGGTGAAGTAATCTCAGTTTAAATCTCACCAGGTAGTTGACCCTTATCACAGTCAGGTGTGTTGGTCTGAGGTAAAAAACGGTGATTCAGATAAGGCTCTGTGTGCATAAACAAGTGCCTAGTACTGATATATCATGATTTACAATTCTTCTTTACTACTGACAGTCAGTTTATTTGTTGATCTGATTATTTAATTTATTTATTATGGTTGATTTTATATTTGATTGTTTATCTATTGATATCTACTAAGATTTGGTTATCCATTCATTTTTTTTATTATGTAGTGCATAAATTTTATTGATTTCTTTGCTGGCTAATTCATTTGGCTTATTGTTTGTCTATAAGTTAATCTATTTATTAATATTATTATCATTTTGTTCTTGTTCATCTTGCTACTGTATTTTTAAGGTTATGAAGATGATGAGAGGTAGCATGCTAATGAAGCAGTATTTAGGTTTTAGGATATTAATCAATCTTACAATTATTATATAGATCTGTAGTTTAGACCTTTACTGTTGAAATTTAATCTTATTTCAATGTTCTAGTTAATACGTGAGTGCATGGAAGTGCTAAAGGCTGGTGTCCTGTTGAAGCAGTATTATCGTCACATGGTGGCAGCAGTAATGTGGGATGACATCCACGCAGAGGAGAAGTTTGAGATGGGACTGGAGCAGTTTGATGCTGACATGAAGGAGATGTTAGAGGTACAAAACTAATGGTGTTTTGATTTTTAATTCATGCATTTTTTTTAGCTTTATATGGTAACTATTTTTTATGTACACAAGGATTATTGAGTAGGGTTTGGGCTGTTTGTCATTTTAGATATGCTTGTTCATCACTCACTTCTTTATTTTTTCACTTGTTTTTTTTTCTAACATTGAGAAATCAGGGGGAAAGAAGATAGCATTGCTCTAATTCTTAATGCAGTTTTCTCTTAAACAACCCATCTTTTTACCTATTTCAGGTCTACTTCAGCTACCTGCAAACCTGGATGTGTTCATTGCAAAACTTGCCAGAAGCTTCTAGAGCCCTTAGAAATGCTCTTGAAGAGCATTGGACATTCACCAAGGAAATTTGTGCCCATATCCTAGGGGGAGAGGCAGAGGCAGGGAAGAGATTTTGGTTGGTGAAATTGAAACAATTATAGAATGAGATTATTGAAATGCTTATTGAATTTTGAAGTACTAGCTTAAAATTTGATGTTGAAAAAGCCTAATTAAGCTTTAAGTTATTAGGTTTTCTCTAGTGAAGGTCTTAAACTGGTTCGTTGTCAGAAAAAGCCAGAATTATATGAAGTGTTTTTAGCTAGACTGTAAAATATGAAAGCCACAGCTTTCACCTTTATTAAAAAAGATGGTTGCTTTTCTTCAAAATTTAATTTTACTTACCATTATGCTAGTATATATTAAAAATAATGGTAATTCTACTCTTCAATTTCAACCTGTCACCATGGCAAATGTTTTCTTACTCAGCTGTAAATAATAGCAATTCCCATAATAATTTTTTCTTTTAAAATAGCACCATGGCAAGTAGCCTCCTCAACTCCATAGCAGACTTTCTGGAGATTGGCATAGACGAGTGCATCCACAACTATGACTCAACCATGGTAGAGTCCGTCTCCATGGAGCACTCCTCCTCAGAGGAGGAAGGGGAGGAGGAGCACACACTCAGGCATAATAGATCCACAGAATTAAGGTAAGATAAGTACTGATTTCAAGATTCTAAAAATTAAAGGTGGAGTGGCTTGTATTCAGTTGACTAGCAGGTGAGAAATAAGATTTTAGTTATGCAAGGTTTTAGTAAAGGGATATTTAAGTTATGAGGACTAGACGACTTTTTCTGATTGTGTGGGTGATGGGATTTAATGTTATTTCTTCATCACTTGAAATATCCTGAAGGATAATACTGCAAAAAAGAGGAAATTAATAAATTATCCATGTTGATGTTTCTGGGCAGAGAAGGAAGGGGAGTATTTATGAAACTCAGTGTTTCTTTTATCCCAACTTTGAAAGTTAATATATTGAAATATTGTTATTTATTATTCAGGCAAGGCATTATCAGAATATGCAGGGATATTAAGAATCTGTTCCATGAAGCTAGAGAGAGGGCAGCCAAGGCAGTAGGATTTGCCAAGATGCTTAGAAAGGTAGGTAAAGCTAGCACATGGCTTCATGTTAATAGGGAGACAATGACATTGTTATGGCTCCATAACATACTCCATAATGCATATATTTAACACCCAAAAATAACCTTCTGAAATTATTTCCGAAAGATTTATATAACATATAATAATATAATGTTAAAATTTATTCTTTTTTAGAAAATTATATATTCTGTTCTATGTTACAGGAAAAAATAATTGGTTTTGATTTATTTCAGGATCTTGAGATTGCTGCAGATTTTAACATTCTAGTTGAACCAGCACAGCTGTTGGAGAAACTGAAGGAAACAGACCACATCAAGGTAATTAATCCAGAATCAGTCTGGATGTTGAAAAATAGTGCACAGACCAATAGATAACCACTATGGTGTATCATCTCATAGTCAGGAACCTCAAAGATTCACAATTAAATTTATAGATTTATTTTTATTTTATTTATAATTTACATTTGGGTGGCCTCAGTGACCTTACATCAAGTAAAAATGTTACTGAAGTGGGAGATGTAAGCTTGTATTTATTACCAAACTGTTGTAGTTACATAAAAAGGCTTATAGAGATTAAAGTAAGTTCATTTATTCGTTTAATAATTGAATGTGTTAATCTTTAAAATTAACACATTGAAGAAACTCCATGCTCTTGCCATGTTTGCCTGTATCAAGAAGATATTAGTATAGACCAAATCCTTACTACCTGTTTTAGGTGAATGCCCCTGCCAATGCAGGCTACCTGATGTTTATACCACACCACATCAGTGAGGACAAAGAACAGATTTTGCAGCTGCTGAATGTCACCTGTGGGAGAGAGGACATTCACCACTCATTCCCGGTGAGTATTTTGATGTTGACATATTTCAAACACTGTAGGCACCCTGAAATGTACTTCCCGTTATAGCCAATTCATTTTTTCATCTACTAGATGTGTTTTAGCTGAGTTTAGGCCACTCTGTAAAAAAAGCTAAATTTCCTTTTTATTTACCATGGGTCGAACAAAAAAAAATTGATTTCCCCAAAAATACGGGTCACCATAATTAAATTGCTTTTCTGTTAGATGTTTTCTATACAAAAGCAGTGAAAATCTTAAGCTTCATTTCTCAAAATAAAGCTTAATATTTTCACCGTTTCTGTACCAAGGGCTTTTATTAGTAAAAATGCAGTGATGAATGTTTTTTTTTTACGATGACAGAAGTCTAAATCTCTATCGCTATCATCAGGTGGGCAAGGAGAGTCATGAAGGTTACCTGCTGCTGGTCCGGTGGGAAACTGGGACGTGTGGCTGGGAGGGGACGTCGGTCAGGGTGGAGCCCACTGCTGAGACCACTATTGCCCTGTCCCATATTGAGGTGGGTTACTTGGCACTGTCATGGTCTTTGAGGGACTATGGACAATTCTGCAACCCGTTTGCATTTTCCATTTGCATAATGATCTGAATAAAAGAAACAGAGATAGAAAAGTACTACATAGGAAAACATTGTCACAGTGACAGTGAGGACTATGTATGTGTGGCACTGGATTTCATATCCAAGTTCAAAAAGAATTTAAATTTTGTATGACTTATTTTGCATGGTAATGTTTTAAGAAAAATATAGATTTAGATTGGTCAAAAACATTTTGAACATTGCTCCTTTATTAGAAATATATTTTCTTTCTCTAGGTTGAAGGTCTGTTGTTGGTGGTCATCAACTCCTCACAGCTGCCAGCACAAAGGAAGAGTTTTAAAAGGAGCATGGGGTCTGCTGTGGAACTTGTCAATGAGCAGACATCATGTCATCAGGCCATTGCTGAATCCTTGATTGACCTGAAGGTGAGTGGTCAGTTTTGATAGCTTTGGACATAACATTTGTGGTGAAGATGGGAATTTGTTAAAGTTAAAGTTGGGAAATGTCCATAAGTTGTATTTTTGTGTCTAAATACGTGGCAAAACTACTTATCTTTTCTAATCCAGGCCTTACGAATGATAAAACCCTTCAAATAAAAGTACCTGATGTTGATATTTCCTGCTGAAATGTCAGGAAAACATGGTTGTCTTTGTGCAGCATGATTCATTTAGAACTTAACTTATTGACGTAACATCTAATCCAAGTGCAGGGTCAGGTCAAGCAATAATCTTTGAGTTTGAGATTATTGCTTTCTTTCTGGAGGAAAATTTGTTTAACCGATATATGAGTTTTCTTACAAATCAGAATGTGATGTGTTTATATAGCTCTCCACTGCACTACATTTATGATCACACTGACATCCAGAATTATCCAGTGTTATTACAAATGTATGTAATTCCTTTGAATATACAATTGTGGTCGTGTTCATAATTTCAGACAACAGCCATGTATTTGAGGGAAAAGGTAGCAAAGGCCATAATACAGGTGGATGAGAAGCTGAATCTTGATGACATTTCAGAGAGGGAAGAAATGGAGAAATACAACATATTGAAGTTATACAGGGAAACCATGCACCAATGCTATAACTTTGGTTTTGAAGTAAGAAACACTGATTGAAAACATCTTTTGATTTCATACTGTGGTGAATTGCAAGAAAATGTTTTTGTCATTTTTTTTTTCAAAACAAACAAAACAAACCAACAAAAACAAACATTGATTGATATTTGTGTTTGCCAAGTTATCTAATTTGAAAAGAAAAACAAGAATTTCTATTATCTTCACCAGTTATATGGCTTTTTGCCCACTTGTTTCCCCAGGGATAGATTTTAATGAGTTCTTGAGAGGGTTGACCTTTAGAAAAGTACAAATGAATAACAATCAATGAAGAGCTGTAAGGATTCTTTTCATTTGGGTCTAAACATTGCAGTTTGTGGAAAGTTTGCCCTTTCTGAATTATTTCTTTTTTTAGTATCAATAACATTAATAATAATAATTAATAATAATAATTAAGAAATTAATAATAATAATTGACTGAAGAAAAAAATCACATCATTCTTATAACTTAACACAGCTGATGAAATTCTTCTCTGACAATAACATTCCATAGTTAATGATATGCAGAAACTGAAATTTGATGAGAACAGTGTGGTTGTGCATGCTTGTGTGTGTATGTGTTTGTACTGAATAGAATTACACAATTCTATACATGGACAATAGCAATTTTTGATAAACAACAATTGATACAACGCCTGCAGTGTGCATGACTGTTATCTCTCTTCATGAATTTCAAGAATTTTTATACCAAGGAAAAATGGACACATTTATCAAATTATTGGCAGTGTATGTTTGATTCCTCAATGTTTAAGTGCCTTATGATCTTTGGTTAGTACCACAAAGAAGTGACCAGACTGGTGACAGGTGACGCCAGACAGAAGCTAGCACATGGCCTGATAAGTTTTGCCAAAGAATGGACCAAGTTTGTTACACAAAAATGTGAGAGAGGTCGAGGAGTAAAACCCAGGTGAGCTTTACTGAAAACACAGTGGTCATGTGACACTTTATATTTCGTAGTTTTTTTTTTTTTTAATTTTTGCTTGAACTTAAATAGGTAAATATAAGTGTTAAATAAATAGTCAATTGAATGCAGTAGTGGTTTAAATAGCTTGCAAATAAGAATGATGTCATAAAATTCAAGCTGTAGTTAAACACACACAATTGTTTGCTTATACCTTCTTATATCAATCTTTATATGTCAGATGGGCAATGCAAGGTCTTGAGTTTCTCACAGTAGCTTGTGAGGCCAGGGTTCTGGCCCTCCTCACAGAAGGTGAATTCTTGGTAGGTTCAAGTTGCATTTTCTAAAATTTAAGTAGTATTTCTAATCAATTGAGGTTGATTTCTTGTGATCGTGTTAGTAATATACTAATCAATTAGTTGGAATTATTGATGTATTACATATATCATATCATATCAGATAACAGCACTTGTTCCGATTACATATCATGAACACTATCTTTTATTTCCCCATATGGCCTTTATTGATTTTAGCCAGATTTATTTTGGTCTTTGGTTGGCTAATGCCAAATTTAATGCAACTTCATTATGTTTGGCTTTCAAAGATTGTTTTTTTTTTTGATAAATGATATAATAAAAATATATACAAGTTTCTGAAATGTCTGTTCTATGCCATATAATGATTCTTTCAGGATTTGAAGCACAGTATCAACAACTGCATATCCCATGTGATTGGCAGTTCTTCGGATAAAACGGGCAGTCCAAGTGAGTAGAAATAAATGTTTTTTGCTTTTTTTTAATACTTGTAACTTTCCTGTCCTGGTTACAACACGTTAGAGCTACTCAACTAACTTTCTGATGAGATATTCATAATGAATGTTGTAAACTCCCTGGATACTTGTAATGTTTCATCTTCAAAAAAAAAAAGTAAAATTCAGTTCTTAGATATTGCACTACACATGTGTCTCAGCGTGGTTTACAATGGATGCCTGATCATTTTTGGCCCTGATACAGACAAGGTGTTGACTCTCTAGCCTCCCTGGGCAGGATACAGCTCAGCTGCCGTCTGTGGTGCTGAAAGCTAGCAACCAAACGGTATCCTTCACTGCCAGACCAGGAAGTTTACCCCTGCTTCTAAGCACACACAGAACAAAGTAACAAAGAAAAAAATATTATATATATTTTCAGACTTTCGCACCAGCAGCCCTGACCCAGTGAATGCCCAGAGGAACGCCATGATCTACAGGAACCTGTCCTGCCCAGAGCCGGCACCCTCCCCCAAGCCAATACGAACCCGCTCCGTGCTGAGTGACCCTGCCACGTCGCCTCACCCATCACAGTCTGACCCTTGGTTAGGTATGGGATCAGGGTCGTGTTTCATAGAGTTCTTTTTCTGTAAGGGATTTGTTCTTGGAATTTCTGTTTCAAATGCACAACAAAATTATCAAATGATAATGTAATTAATTTTTTTGCCTTCCAATGGCTTTTTGAAACAGATCTCAAGCTTCAACAGATAAGTCTGATTTTGTTTATGGTAAGTAATTGGCTACTAAATAACTGCATAGGGATAGAGCAGTTTGGGTTTTACTCTAGTAGTAAAATTAGAGACACATTATTGCCTGTATTGAGCCATGGGGCTATATCACATACATATTTCATAGAGAAGTTTCTTTTATCATGCGGAAAATCCCATTCTTCCTTTCATATCATTTTCCTATCAAGATGAGACCATTGGTTCAGAATATTGTAGCAATCGTAATAAGTTCACAAGATTTACATAATTTACTAAAAATTAAAATTCACACATGAAGAACTAATCACAGGCAAAAAAAAAAAAAATATATTCAATGCTGCTCTACTGCTTATCAGAGGTGTTATGTTTTATCATGTATGATATGATATATAACTAAATAGTTTCTATACTTCTCCCTAGGTGGCAACCCAGCAGCATCACCCAGTCGTGCTGTGGAAATTCATGATGGAGAAAATGGTGGAATTGTTATGGACGTTCACGTCAGACCAAAAGGTAGGAAAACACATGTGTCAAAGGATTATATTTTGTGTTAATTGAGTTGGATAGTGGATAAAACTGAACTTTTTCTTAATGATTTTAGAAAAGACTATCCTGCAGCTTGTTTGGCTTAATGTGTCAGTTTCAGGTGATTTGGTTCAAATGTTATACTTTCTGTTTAGACAGCTTACGTTTTTTCTTTTTGCAGTGCTTTGTTCCAAGATAATCACTGCATGCGTGTGATTTTATTTTCTTCACATTTTTTAATTACTGTAATATGAAATTTAAAAAAATCACATGAAATAGAAATGCATTATCAGTTTGAAAGTTTAAGAGGGAGAGGGAAATGTTGTGTGTAAAGAACAAATTCAATATCAAGAATATACTGCAGTCAAATCTACCACGCCTAAGGTAGGTTAGATATTGACTTTGAATTCAATACCTTCGACTATTACAGGCCCAATTTTAGAGAAAAGACATAGCATTGGAGCAATGAATTTCTCAGAGAAGGACAATCTGTATACAGGTGAAAACAGGATATAGTATACATGTGAAGTGTGGTAGAAAATATCTTAAGAAATGGGTCCTCATTTCATAAGTTTGTTCTTAATTTGAAATCTTCATATTTTCTTTCTGATCACTTGCGTCTTCTGTTTAAAAATCTTCAGACTTTGTATTTCAAGTTTGAATTACTGTTGATGTCTGTACCACTCTTGGTGTCTTTGAAAAGGGAAATGAAAACGCTATGCATGCTTATATGTAAAACAATTTTATTGGTGTTCATGTTAAAAATATCATCGAAATCAAGGCTCATAGCAAGATTAATTACACCACCAGGAAAAATATTTAGAATAAGATTTGTTAAGAGTTGGAATGTTATACATGTGGATGTTCTGTGCATAAATCAATGTCTATATAGCATATTTGGATTTCCATGTGCTGTGTATATAATTTCCTGCCTTTTTGTTCATAAACACTGCACCTACTAATGTCAATGCACTGGGCACAAAGGGCAATTACACTGTACATTAACTGTCATCTGTGGTATTCTGCACAGCTGCACTTCATTAGCACATAATATAATTTTATAAGTATGTTATATGCATCACTCTTTTACAGCTTGGAGGAAGTTGCCATGCCAAATGCATATCTTATCCTCTGATTTTTTTTTACCCTCCGCAACTTGGAGAATATGCAATGATCTTCCTGTTTTCACAAGAAAGATTTTATTGTAGCCAAGCACACAACTGCTATGACTAAAGCCATATACTAATTTAAAACTGTAAGACCATCACCTGGGCTAGGAAAGCTTACTTGGACATATTGTTTCCACGCAGAAGGCATGGTAGTTTTTGATGTCTCCTAATATTTAGTCTTCTTCTGTTTTTGCTTTTGATGTCTTCTAAGGTGTTGATAAATTAAAATGTTTTGTGCCGAAGTCAGACTTGTAGTACATTTCTACTCTTTTTGTACTTTGAGAAAGGGTTTGTGACACTGAGTGAAAATGTATCTTTTGTTTTTGTATCTTTTGTTTATGTATGTATGTATATAATATGAATTAATATTTTAATATTTTTAGCCTTGTGTACTATGCAGATTGCTTTTCCATCTATTTGCTTGATGCCTGCATATGCTAACTTATGTATTATAATTGTGTTGTCATTTTTGTAAGAGAAGTGAAACTATCTATCATATCTACAATACTTTATTTTATGGATTAAAGTCTTAAGAATGCCAATTAGAAAGATAAATTAATATAAACATCAAAAATAAGCTTTGTCATTTGTTTGAAATAAAAAGTTCAAAGATAACGTTTAATTTTTCACAAAAAAATAAAACTAATCTCAAGTCAAAAATTTAGTTGAATTTAATTTACTTTAACATGAGTCATATTTCATTTCAAAACTGCTTGCTTTGTTTATTTCAGAAAAGCAGGTTGTACCTCGTGTGCCACTGAAGCCCATGGAGCGTGTCCATCAAGCAGTGGCCAGGCTAGAGCAAGATCAAAATGAAAGACTTTTGGCAAAAAGAAGAATTGGGCGTATCACCACTCAGAGAAGTGACAACAACTGTCATTTGCATATGAGGAGGGTGCATTTTAAGTGGCAAAGGGGCAATAAAATTGGTAAGGTTAACACTGGAAAGTGGAATTTGAAAATGTATACCAGTCCACTTATTGAATATTTATCTGTATCTTGAAGCAAAAAGAAATTATACTATACATATGGTTCGAATGAGTGTGTTTTGTTTGTGTTTGAGTGGCTTTTAAATATTAAAGTAATTTTAAGTTAAAAAGTACAAAGTTCAATATAAGCCTTTTTAGTAAACAATTATGCTTTTGTCTGACATAGTGTTACATATAATTATTGATGGACATTTTGATTTTTCAGGGGAGGGGCAATTTGGCAAAGTATATTGTGCAGTCAATATGGACAATGGAGAACTTATGGCAATGAAAGAAGTAAGTAAAAATCAAGGAAAGGAAAAGTCTATGCTGGGTAATGCCAATTTTCCATTGCTCAAGTTCTAACATCATTTTTTCTTCTCATTTAAAAATATCAGACATTTTTGACAGTTTAATTGAATGTTGTATATTCACTTTGCCAATATCCAGTGTCTTCTACAGATTAGAATAATAAAAAAACTTTGTTTAATCAGATCCGTTTCCAACCCAATGACCACCAGACAATAAAGGACATAGCAGATGAGATCAGTCTGTTTGAAAGCATACAGCACCAGAGCTTAGTGAGATATTTTGGGGTGGAGGTTCACAGGGTAAGTTAACAAAGATCAATTCATCCTTATAATTTGTTTCTGTGCTGCCTTATTCAGGGAGGGCAAGTAAGTAATTTTTTTCTGTAATTTTGATTAAGTATTTTTCATCTATTGTTAGGCTTTAGTACTCAGTACATGACTTCGTTTGATGACTTAGTATTATAAGAACACCCAAAAAGAAAACTAGCATCAAAGCTCTGTCTCTAGATCAGAAACAGTTGAATCCATTTCAAGCTGCTTTTTGTGGCAGCAGTTATCAACATGTAGAACTAAAATGAGTTTCAAAATATTACATTACTGGGATTGATAGTTTAATTTGAACTTTGAAATTTACTTAATGGTACTGCAAGTGTAATAACATAGTTAGCTTACATAACTTTTTTTGTTAACCATGGCTCCATGAAAATAGTCCCAGGTCACCAGAATCTGCCATTGATCCTTCTTAATTATCAGAATGAACTGATGATCCTCATGAATTATCAGAGTGAACTGACGATCCTCATAAATTATCACAATGAACTGATGATCCTCATTAAGTATCAGAGTAAATTGATGATCCTCATAAATTATCAGAAAGACTGTCCTTGATGCAAAAGTCATGGGATGGTAATATATATTTTCTTGCAGGATGAAATGGTGATCTTTATGGAATACTGTGATGAGGGCACAATAGAGGAAGCAGCAAAGATGGGTCTTACTGAACCACTCATCAGGAAGTATACCAAAGAGATTCTAGTAGCCATCAGCTTACTACATGACAATAAAATTGTACACAGGGACATTAAGGGTAAATAGACTTTGGGGTGTTTTAATGTATATATAGTTTTTGAAAAAAATTATATCAGTAAAGATATGTTTTTTCTTTTCTTATTTTATTTATTTTACACAAAGAATTTTAAACTCTCAGGCTGCAAGTGATGATAATATACTGCTTCCTTTGCATGTTGTGGCATGTTAGCTCAGTGTACAGTCACTGAAAGGCTATAGAATTCAAATTTCATTAAAAAGAATATTTTTAGCGTTTGAATACAAAAAATTTAGCAAAAAAATGCTTAACAACTTTAACCAAAATTTCAGTTAAGATTACTTATGGATACAAAATTTCTTGATTTGAAAAAAGACAACTTTTTGTTCCACATCTGCCCTCAAGGAATATTTTCACAAAAATATCATTTAACAAAATAATGACAAATTTTATTTATTAATCAATATATTATTTCTACACAGGTGCCAATATTTTCTTACAATCAAAAGGGCCATTGAAACTTGGAGACTTTGGGTGTTCAGTGAAATTAAAGAATCACACCACCATGCCTGGAGAAATCAACACTTTAGTGGGAACAACAGGTAAGAACTTGCCTGAAATTATGCCAGATATGAAATCTTCAAAGGAGAAGATAGATGGATTTTAATGAACACTCAGGTGATAAAAAAAGGATAAAAGTGTTATGAAGTAGAAAAGCAAAGATGATATAATGTGTTGCTTGAAAAATGTCTCATGTGCTATTACAGTGTAAAATTGTTAGTTGAAACAACTTTAACAAAAGGAATCAAATTTTCAGTAAGTTCTAACTTGACTTTTATATTAAAAATAGACATCTTACGTTTTAGAATTGAATAGTAAACTTAACATATATTTATATGTGTAAAACTAAAACGTACAATAAGGATATCCTTTAAATAAAAAGTGTTAGCAAATATGCCCATTAAATAGCGCAATTGTTCCAAATATTTTTTATTTTCCTCCAGCTTACATGGCTCCAGAAGTCATCACACACAATGACCGCGAGGGCCATGGCCGTGCTGCAGATATCTGGAGCCTTGGATGTGTGGTCATTGAGATGGCTACAGGCAAGGTAGATATTCCATCCTAATTTGGTGCAAGAGACTGACATTTAATTGATGGAATGGTCAAGTTTTTTGTATGCATCTGCATTTTATCAGTAAATTTATTTATTAAGTTTCTAATTGATATCTCGAGCTTCAGATCCATTGTGTACACTTTTCTTCATTTAAAAAAAAATCTCCTTATGTGCATGCCTATCAGGTTCTGTTCTTCAGCTGTCTTTGGTTGAAGTTTACCTTTCCAATCATAAATAGGATGACGGGGATGATCACATTACAACTTTGTCACTTGTCCTTCTATGGAGACAGAAATTTGGATGATAAAATGAGGATTTGTAATTGGTTTGCTAAACTTGAAGCAAATACGACTTAAGTGTGGATGTGTGGAATGTGCTTTTGTCCCAGATTTGAACACACTTGCATTTACAGAATATATATTATGTGTCACTTATTTGTTGCATCTGCATGGGTATTCCTCATTCATTTATAGAAACACACACATTAACATACAAATATGTCTCTGTTTCAGAGACCTTGGCATGAGCTTGAGAACAACTACCAGATCATGTTCAAAGTTGGTATGGGGTGCAAACCTGCCATCCCAGACACCCTGAGTGAGGAGGGGAAGGATTTCCTGTCACATTGCCTGGAAATTGATCCCCGGGAAAGGTGGACTGCAAGCCAATTACTAGGACATTCCTTCACTAAGGTAGGGCTTATATGTAAATGTGTAATATAAAATCTTTTTTTGTGTTTATGACCAGGGACTATGTGAATGTTTATAATTTAAAAGTTAAATAGAAAAAATATACAGTTTGAAAATAATGACTTGGAATTATTATTATTTAATTATTTTTCATATAGACTGCTAAAATGTGTCATCAGAATGAGATGAACTGTGAACCTAAACATTACCAGCAGTTTATTCCCTTTGGAATGTTGCAACATTTTTAAAAACAGCAGCAGCAAATTATTGTGCATTCTTCATTAATTTAACAGAATAACAAATATCAAACATGTAATCTTTCAAGTTTGCCTTGGATGATGAAGTTGAAGAACAAGAAAGCCATCAACCTAGGGTTTTAGCCATGCCACATGCTATCAGTGAATCCGAGGAAGCCTGACCTGTTTATTCAAACAAAATTCAGGTTCTGAGTGCTAATTTTAGTCTAACTGATTGAACTAGCCACAGTTTAGTGCTGTTCCTTTTTATTTTGGCCAATGAAATTCACAGCTTAAATATTTAAGTGTATGTGTAACATTATGTGATTTAATTTAATAATGATTTTAATGGAATTTTTTTAGGGCTGGCAGGTGTAAGGATATGTAAATTTCTGTCTTTTAATGCTAGTCTGGATAAATCTATTATTATTGTGATACTAATAATGGATGTGAATATTTTCTATGATAAGGATGTAATTGAATTAAGAATATTGTTGGCACTTGTTGGCAGGTTCTTTCACATATGAGTGGGAGATCACTGATGGACTGAATTGGGAATTGTGTAATTTGTGAGCTAATAATTAGATCTTTTTGGTGCTCATTTTAGACATTTTTTATAAGCTGTTTAATGATGTGCCAAAATTAATAAACAAAACAAAATTGAACAATGGAAGTTAATGTATCATAATAATAATGTTAAGTCGGATTGCAAACTAATATCTGTACTGATGTTTGCTACCCCTTCGATTTGCCAAAATATTTGATATTGAAGTTGTCTATAAAGATTTAATATGAAGCAAAATTTAAGATGTAGGAACAAGCTTAAATTGAAGGGAAAGGGACATAGATGTAAAATTAATCTGTTATGATTTAATCAAAAATTCCAATCTGTGGTACTTAAATTTTATATATCATTTGCATCTCGATTGTAGTCATAAAATCTGCCAATATTGATTACATCCAGATATTCTTTACATTAATACATAATTGAATTATGGCTTGATTATGGTGAAATATAGTAATTTGTTTCAACTCAATATAACAAGTATGGTCTGGTACCAAAAGAAAAAAGAATTTTAAATCTGGACAACTGCCATGATAAAGTTTCAGTGTTCACTTTACAATGTAGCAGTTTTTAATAGTGTTGTTCTGTATTATACAGCTTTTTTCAATTTTTTTTCTATGTTAAAACAGTAATAATCATACATTTGATCATTTAAAAAACAGATTCATAATCCAATAATGACATTTTTTTAATGCACTTATAGTTATAGACAGGCACATCCATTTTGTGACCCTGAGTTTCAGAGTCTAACAGACTTTCTCTATACCAGTATACTGGTAGCTGGAGCTGTGCAGAGGAGACTGCAGGAAACTCAGGGTGATATTGTGTTTAGGAAAAATCTGATGTGTTTAGATAACAAGTTGGCTCACTTCTAGGCTTTGGGCAGGTTGTGCCCCTGGGAAACTGTTCAACAAATGTCATTTCTGATTGTTTAACAAACGTTTCAAAATCATGGTGAAAGTGGATTTGGCATTTGCTGCCCAATTAGAGGTCAGTTAGTAAAGGAAAGACATTAAAGGGAGAATTGCATATAATATACAATTAGACATTTTTCCTTGGAGTAGGATATTTAAAAGATGTATTTGACAGAGCTGTAGATCTCTATAAGTAACGTCAGGGTCATAGGCTGCAGGTTGCCCTCCCCCCACCCCAGAGAATTTGAATAAAAAGGGAGGGGTGCATTCAAATATTGTTATCCTTTACTCTTTCCATAGTCCATCAGAAGCCACTTACTTTTACAAACAACCTGCTTGAAAGTATTGTAAAATATTGTAGGTCTTCGACAGCAGGTCTCCAAGCACCTTTTCAACCTATGGCCCTGCATGTTACAAATGGAGCATGTCATTATTGTTCAAGTTTTTATTTCTATATATACAGTTTATGTACAGAGGTGTCAGTAAAGAGAAACTACAAATTGTGATAGATCATGTGATAAACTAGGCAACTTACCTCTCTTGAAAACAATGTGTTGACCATATGGCTGGATCCCTAACATTATCTCCTCTTCAATAGCATGATACATGGAAGTGTTCACATTTTATGTGGCATACTGATTACCTTGGACATACTTCACTTTCTTTGATGGGAAATTTGAAAAATGCTGTTGTTACCTGCAAATCTTAGCTGCAGTGAAAATCCTGTGACAAACGTGATAAGTTGTCTTCAGTTAAAAGGCCATGACCTTTGGATCCATGGTCACTGTTGACCTTCAAGCAGTAGGAGGGATCAAGTTCACATTTTTTCAATGATTTCATGGTTATTTTTTTAAAAGTTGTGTGAAATTGAATTGTTGTTAAATTTGACACAAAAGCGATTTTAATAGATTTATTATCATGGTCATAATATTGTCATACATAATAGAGTATATCAATTTATTTCGCAGATGCATTTACTTGTTTTTCTGCACGAGATTAATTTTTAATACACTTGAAATATTTTACCCTCTTTTATCATGATGGAGTTAAGAAAATGCTACATACACTGGTGTACATGTTATATTGTGTGTAGTTTTATTTAAAATCATGTAAAATGTAGACAGATGCACAGTAATGAAATGAAAGTGCATGGCAGTTCAAAGCGGAAATAAGCACATTTACAAGAGTACTTTTTTCATTTCCAAAGTTTATGTGTATTTTTGTTGTAACTTTTAATTATTGTAAGATATTTCCCTTCTCAAATAAATTCTGGAAGCGAATTTTTCTTGACCACCCCCTTGATTTTGTATGATTAATCATGATGTTATCATAACTTACAAATCAATTCCTCATTTCTATTTTCATCTCTTTTAAAGATGTCTTCTACTAAGTCATTTCTACTTGATAATATATTTTTCATCTTGAAAATTATTAAAACAAATTTTTAATATTCAATGTCTGTTTATTAGCATAAGTAATAAATTTACAGATTTCTCCAATGGGTGCCATTGTGAGCGTATTCACATTTCAGTAAAATATTTAAAGACCATCTTGAACAAGTATTTCATGATAAATCTTTTTGTGTAATTGCACACGAAAAATGCCCAATTTATGACAAGTCATTTGTTTAAAGAAAGGCAAAATTCAGAATTGAGAGAAACTTAAAACACTGAGAAACTTAAATAAATCACTATTTCTTTCCTGACCTGACATGAAATTCAATACAAGTTCACATATAATTTTTTTTATATCTTGTATATAGTCCATACCGAAGTGTCTGTTAATGGGCCTTAATTTTGCCAAAGTAAATAAATAATAATAGCCGTTTAAGTTGTAGAATAATTCCAGAGTTTTGAAATGTTTTCCTCCCTTCCTGAGAAAAGTGAACGCTACAGCAGCTGTGATAGGCAACCATGGTGGTCATACTTGCATGTATGTTTGTACGAGTCTAGCTGATTGGATGAGAATATCCACTAATATTTTATATCCTGAGACCAAATTGGCTAGCTAATGAGAGTGCATGGTCCAATGCATGAATATTCACTAAGAGCTTGCTGACTTGCTTGATGAGGTCCCTAGAGTTAAATATAGATAAATATATAATATAAACAGTCTCGTCCACCCTTTAAATAACACTATGCAAAGGTCATTATAATCAACTTCCTTTAACATCTACTCTTCCAATATCAGTGCAAGGAAGAAAATTATTTTATATGCAAAGTCTTATTATACTAATCAACAACTTCCCCATCTTCTCTTCCAAAATCTGTGCCAACAAAAGATTGATAAATGTGTGTTACTCTTGAGTGCTTTCCACTGTTTCATTTCAAACACCATGTGCTCAAAACTAATATCACAATTTACATACTAAAATGCTGCTATTCTTGTCTCTCTGTACACACTGCCTCTTACCTGGTTTCCTTTTTATCACTTTCTTTCCCAGTATCTGCCTTTTTATCTAGACTATTGGCTGCATGTACTAGGAACCTACAGAGAGACTGTAGCTGTGGAAGAGTATTATCATCCTGCAGCCCACTAAACCAATCTTTGGGAAATGTGGATGTAATCTGGAAAGTAAACAAGTTGCACGTAAAGACAGACATTGTATGTTACTTTGTGTAGTTGATGAAATGTTAGTACATTGAATTTGAAAAATGACAGTCAAGCATCTTTTAAAATCCATTTATTGTTCTCATTTAAGAACATTTTTGTTGAAACCATAGGCTGTGGATCTAATTGCCAACTACTTCCCCAGTTCAACCTGTCAATTTTGACAAGTAGAAATGTTTTTTGTTTAAAAAAAAAGAAAAGAAATGGTGTTCAGAACAAAGCAAAATCACTGCCACTGCAAAAGAGTGATCGATCACTTACCACCTGGACTTTTTCTAATGTACTGGAATTGATCTCGGAGTTGGAAAGCCCCAGCATAATATATCTATTGAGAAGACTGTCCAGGGCCATCTCTTGTAGGACACCATCATCACAGATGCCCGACCATTTCAAAATGTTGTTTAATAACTAAAAAGGAATAAATATATCAAAACAATCATTTATATCAAATTGATTATAAATTCATAATGGTAAATGAACATTAAACAAAACCATTCACTGTCTGAACAAAATTTCACATTAAATACCTAACAATAAATGCAAACCTTTATCAGAGATGGAATATAATGGAGTGAAGACAATTGTGAAAATATTTTATTCCTAATATCAAAAGATATTTACCTTTATACAAGTCCACATCTGTCTATTGAAAAATGCACAGGCCCCAGATTTTCTATCTTCTAAAACTCTGAAACAATTAATATTCCATCATTTTACATAAAGTGAATTCAACCATATTTATAACAAGATAATTTTAAAAAACAATGAAAAATAATCAAGTTAGAATTAAAATCTACCAATATAATAATCACATAAAATTCATCTCTCTCTTGTCCCCTGAGTAAAATGAACCCTCCAAAGCAACATCAATTAACCCAGACTTACTGTTTTGGATATAGAGGCATAAATACATCATCATCCAGTGTTTTCCTCATCCTTTTCACTACTGCCTGTACCAAGGCCTGCGTATTCTTGCTATCTGATGAAAACGAGGGATAGTCTGTGGCCAGTTTCCTAACTGTTCTGACCAGGTTTGTGGTTTCTGAACTGGACATGGGGTCCCAGACATCCTCCACTAAAGCTATGGAGAAGATAATAGTTGTAACCATTACTTTTGTATGCATGATTCATCATTCTTTTTTTCCAACAACATGCAAAAGTTGATCACCTTCACACAAGCTAGCAGTTTTACACTTTTAGACACAAACAATAATTACTTTCTAATTTTCGTTAATTATATCAATAAGAGTAGACAATAACACACATGTAAATTCCAAGGCCACATTATGCTACAAAAAGTCAACATTATTTATTTCAATACTTGGATAAACATTATGTTATACAAAACATTCAACAGTTTTTGTTCCATGTGCACCAACTTTGCACAATATGCCATCTCTTACCTTTTATTCTAGAAAGAAGTATTTTGTCCACTATAGTGGGGAGCAGCTTTAAGTCTTGATCACTATCCTCCAGTTGTTGGCCCTCCTTGTAACCATAAAACATTAAAGTCTCGTACCACCTCATTTCTTCAAAGTCAGGACAATTAACCTGAAATTTGCAGAATATTTAAGTGTTATAAAAAAATAAAAGAATTTGTTAACCCACAACTTATACAAATTCCAGCATATAAATTTTTTCTGGATAAGATGATTTTGTTAACCAAAAATTTAATGTATAATTTTTAGCACCTGCAATCTATTTCTATAATAAAAAATATCATCTCATTTGCCTTTATAGTCCTTTTATAAAACAAGACAACTCCTAACTAATGGTTCACAAAGTTGAGGCAAAATACATACTTGTAAAGGGTTCCATTCAATTAAATCAAGTCTGATTAAGGGGGAAAATAACTTTGGTAGACAAAGCCCTATGTAGGCGTCATTATAAGTGTCTCCATAGAGATCCTTCCACTCTTCAAACCTGGCTTTGATCAGTTTTAGTTTACAGAACTCATCGACTACATCTTCAAAAAGTTTTTGGGACTCAGTCCGTATGCGATCTGGAAAACAATATTTCAACAAGTGATTAGATAACTGATAGAACAGACAAAGGTAGCAATATTACCTAATCCAATCAATGATCACAATATATTCAGAACAATATCAAAAGTTTGAAGAACTTACAGTTGGCATGCATGTGGGGCTATCAATTACACTTCTATGGGACAATGTTGAAGTAAAGGCACGTACACCCATTCAAAAATTATTTGGTCTCATTCTTCATTAGTGCTCTTTTTCAATTTAACGTTGTTTACAAAAATACCTATATAAATACTCTTCAGAGTCTAGTGTGGCTTTTCAAAAGCAATACATCAACCAACCTCTTTCTACTATAGCCTTTGTGATATCCAACTGACTTTCTTCATCATCAGAAGATAAACCTTCATGGTGATTGGCTATGTTCTGACTTTGACGAGCCCTTCTTCTTCTAGCCCTACAAACAGTCAATTTAACTGACAGTAAAAAATATTATTAAATAAAAATTAAAAACCAGTAGGGCTTTTTTTTTTGTTGTTGTTCATCAATTTAATCATAATTTCTACTGACTAAAATAAAATTGTGCAAGATATCTTATTGATACTGCCAACTCCAGGACAAAGTTTTTTAACAGTGGGGTTGGTTCCTGACCCCCCCCCCCCCCCCCACCCCCCATTATTTCCCCCTAGCACCTGATAAGTCTTACCTCCTTGCCTCTCTTTCAGCAACTCTTCTTTGCCTAGCCTCTTCCACTGCTGGAACCTGGGCTGTGGAACTCTTGTCTGGAGATAGAAATCATTTAAAGCTTCAATTTCCTTTCAAAATGTCTTACTTCCTTTAACAGAGCACTATTGGATTTTTCTAGAACGTGGTCTTCTTTTCTGGTGTTCCTAGAAATACTTCAAAATTATCAAAACAGCTCAATTTCAACTGACCATTGCAAATATTTGGCAATGGACAGTTCACCAACTTTAAAAATACAAAACCAAGGAATGGAGAAATTAATATTATTTTCAAGCAATTACTTGTTATGTATTCCTGAGACTGGTCTTTGACATCTTCTTGTCTCCTTTTCACCAACTTCTCTGCTCTTTGTTTCAAACAGTTCAGCATGCTAGCTTCCAAAGCATTAACAGCAGGTACCTACAAGAAGAAGGGTTAAAATGGTCATTTTAAGAACCAAAAGGATCCCACATGACAAAACTGACTGAATAAATGATACACAATGTTTATTATGCAAGATTATTAAACAAGGTAAAATCAATTCAATCTAGTACCCACCTTTAAAACTCAACAAAATCTATACTTGATAACCATTTTAATACATAACATTCAGTAAGCATTAAATTTCAAAAAGGAAAATAATTGCAATAAATTATTATGATATCTCATTTGGTCAATAGCACTTACATTGCACAACTGACTCTGCAGCAGCACAATACAATTTTTATTATGTTTGTAGTTCTCATCAGCCTTTGCGCAATTCAAATATTAATCATCAAATATAATCAAGGAATGTAATTCAAGTATCCCACTTATTAGACTAACACCCAATGAGTTCTGCTTGAACAAAGAAAATCTTCCCATTTCAATTCAGTCCTAATTGTAACAAATAAAAATGCATGCACATCATGTGCGTTTTAAGGTGAGTGTGCATTGTAAAGTTCAAATATAAAATGTGTTCTAAACATACTGATTTAATGACATCTGACATGAAACATTTTAGAACTGTCTTCAATGTACATGATAGTGAAAACTTAAGCAATGGCCCCTGCTAAACCCCTATGATTTAGGATGTCAAGTAGCAAATGGCCCCCACGCAACCCCTTCCCAAAGACATTGAGCCTCCCAAAATAATAAGTCACTGAAACCCACCTTCTCATTAAGACATTCAACCAAGTCGCGAACATACCCCCTCATTTCTTGGAAGAACTTATAACGTTCTTCCAAAGCACCGATGTCTCCTTCACATTTTGTGATGGTGCTTTCACTGAACTTGATGTTGTCCTCCATTTTTTGGACATCTAAGACACGGGCCCTGTGAACCTGCTGCAAAGATTCAAGCCTGAAAAAGCAGACACATATTAAATGACATTTGATACCAAGAAAATGTCAGTTAATACTGAATTATCCGTAATTCCATTTCTTGGTTCTATTTCTATTCATCATCCTTCTTATTTATTTATTTATTTTTTAAATTCTGTAAATTCAAGTAAATGATCTCTGAAATCAATCAATGATTTATTGTAGTGCATCTGCATGGATTTGTTTATAATATTTAACCATCTGATCCTCAATCTTACAAGTAGTGTTTTTTTTTAAGAAGAAGACTGAGCATAAAACTACGTAATTATCATGTATTCATTTTCATTTCGCTTCTTTTGACAGGAGTTTCTTAAGCCTACCAAGCCCACACATGACACACATAAGAATATGTAACATAATCTGGGTATTTCATACCTTTCCTTCAGCCTCCTTGTCACATCCCCTACAGTAATTGGGGGGAGCTCTTTGGGTGGACCCACCCGCTTATCTCCTGCTCCCACATATGTAGCAGACCTGCTGAAACCTGCTGGCACCCCTGCTGGAGTTGACCCATTTATGGCTCCCTGGGCAGTGTAGGGGGAGGGAGAGGAGGAGGAGTAGGAATCCTGCACAGCTGCTGACTGAGAGTAATACTGGTCATAGCTGTAGGAAGGCTGTTGGTTTGATTGAATCTGGAATAAGAAATGTCCCAGAAAATTATTTTAGAGATAAAGAAAGAAAGAAAAAAAGAAGTGAAAACTAGAAAGGAATCCGAATCAGTAGTAAAACACCGAGTGTTTGAGGCAAAAATTATAACATAAAAAAACAACAACTGTGTACTAACTTCATCTACAGCAGTTTTATGATGAAGATCCCTTTGATAGGTTTCAACAGATTAAACTGACAGATCCCCCCCTCCTCCTACTTAAATATCTAACAAAAAGATGAAAAGTGTGAAAAAAAAATGAAACATCTTATGCAATTTCCTGATAAAATAATTTTGTTCAAATTCCAATCCTTGTGGCGGCCTTGAATGCTGGCCTAACTAACCCCACCTGTGGCAGGCTGACCCCTTTCCGTATTTGCTGTTCTTCCCATTCTCTTTCATGGTCGCTATCATCACTACCTATAAAATGAGATAACAGTCTAATACACAGATTTCAAACGAGATCATAAACTTGATATAATTGACACTATTTTAAAATGTATTGACTGAATGTAGATGCTATATGTAATCAACTAGTTTTCAAAATTATCTAATACAATTTTCATCAACATTTATTATATGTGGTAGATCGATGATAGAGCCTTCCAATAATTAGAAAATTTTAGAGGAAATATATTACAGATACCAAGAGTACATTCCCCGATTTCAATCACATGAAAACTTTCAAACATAAAGCTCATCAAATGCAATGATATTATACATCAGCATGTGAAACGGAGATCAATATTTTACAAAATATAAACAATATAAATTGAAACTACACAAAGCACAGAGCTTTTCCCAAAATATGCCATTAAAAAGTAAATGTTCCAATGAATCTAATAAAAAGCAATAACCATCCTTCCAGTTTCAGTAATGTGTCTAAGATGGTCAGTATCAGACACAACAGAGAAACATAACTGAACAAATACGTAAGCAAATTGCATACAGACCATGCTCTGCTGCTAAGAAATCATCCTTAATTTTCTGTCTCTCCTTGGCCAAGGTGTTCACAGTGAAGTCAATTCTCTCCTCTTCTTCGTCACTTACATCATTTTCATCATCCCTAGAAGTGGAAAAAAAAGATTAATAGATTTATTTAAGCCTCATCTTTAAAACAGACCAGTTAAAGTTCACAAAATTCTTACTTCTTTAACCGCAGTCAAAAACTGTAAGGGGAAATTGCATTCAATCAAAGTACACTTTTAACTAAATGTACAATGTACTGCAGTACCTACCTAACCAGTCTTGAATTAGCCTTTTCCACTTTCACAGTGTCATCCAGTGGTATCACATCCCCCATCTCCCTAGCCATCTGCCTTCTCTTGCGAGCCATGTGGATAAGATGAGCATCAGGGATTTCACCCCCTAAAATATACATGAAATAATTCACCACTAAAAAGTTGAAAATTCTCACAACAGGACATTTTAGGCAAGTGCATAAAAAAGAATTTACAGAAGAATTTTAAAACAATTGTGGTGGTTGTGTGCATGCCTGTGCGGGTGCACGTGTATATTGCACCATGGTTGGCACTTACTTTCAAGCACAGCTTTGAACACGTGTGCGCCACCTCCTGAGCGCTTTGGTTTGTCCCCCTCGCTGTCCTCTCCATTACTGTCCACATCCATGTCATCACCACTGTAAATGTCACCATCTTCTGTCTGAAAATACAGACAACAGTCCCATCAGCAAATGTTACTCATAATAGAGACTTTTTGGCTTGGAAATCTGCCAACAGACAGGAAAATCTCATTACTGTTGTAAGACCAACTGTAAACGTCCCCCCAAAAGACCATCAAAAGACAGAAAAATTTAATCTCTGGTTACTTACTCAGGTTGAAACAAAATTGTTCATTTTGACTCCCGTACACTTAAGTTGACCTTTTTGTTGTTTATATTAAGCATATCAACTAGAAACAACAAAATCTTCTAATATTATATCTTAAGTATTTCTTTTTCAGTTTTTTAAGGTACCATTCAGTGTTTTGCTTGTGAACAATCACCTTTTCTTTCTTTAATTCTTGTTCTTTTTCCTTTGTTTCAATCTTCTCTTGTTCTTCCTTCTCCTTTTTTCTCTCCTTCTTCAACTGCTTTGCAACTCTCCTGCTGTGGCTAGGTTTCTTCACCTTAAAAACTTCACCTTCTGTAAAAAAATAATAGTAGGAATTGGAAAACTGTTATGTGCAAAAATGCTCAGCTCGGCACTCAGCACATGGAGGTTGAAGCAAGGGCACCTGGTTTGTTATTATTTGTTTGCTATCTTTGATACAGTAGCCAGGCTGTATCCTACCTAGGGAGGCGAGAGCGTAACCACCCAGACTGTATCTTGACCAGGTGTCCTTTATATACATTATGTTCCATGTACGACTTCAACCCAATGATAATAAAATTGTATATTATATAAATAGCACTCAACTTCCAAGAATGACTATGCCACTGATAGTGGACACAAACTCCAGAGAAGAATGGAATATCATATCACTGTTTTCAATTCTAATAAACAGTCTCACTGACTTGAACAAGATCCAGACTTGCAAATCTGTTTCAAAGATACTATATCTTGACAATGGTATCTTGCCATTTGCACAGATTTGGCCAACTATAACTCGCTGGTATTAAGTCAAGCCTAACACTGCAAGCAAAGCACAGGCTGCAAGTAATTACTGCACTGCTTCAGATCAAGTGTTGTTCAACTTAATTGTCAAATGTAAAGAAATGTGAAAGACCTTACAACTGATAAAAATAATGCTCTGAATAAGATGTGTTTCAACAAGTTTTTGACAATCAGTAGAGAATAGCCCTGTTATATTCCTCTGATTTTATTTGACGGTTAGAACACATATGCAGTTGTCAGACATTATTCCCTGCCACTCATCGTCATAACTGCCATTGTCCACCATTCAGAGCTCCAGTATGGACTTCCAAGACCACCTCCAAAGAGTCAGTATGACGAGAAAAACGAACCCACAGAGATTTCAATTACACTCAGTAAGTAGAACCAGAGAATACCTCAATGGCAATGAGGTGTGTGGATTCTGTGGTAGAAGTCTTTAAAAATTTGAGGGAGAAGAGTGTAGAAGCTGGCAGGGGTCCACTCGGGCTCGGAAGCTCATTTGAAAGAGCAGTGGCGAATCCACTATTTCCCCAAAATCACTTCAATATACAAGCATGGCCAAGAAGGCAAGATAGTGCAGAGACAAAACAATTAAAATGTCCAGAAAAAGCAAGGAGTAGCAGAGATTAGGAGTCATGCTCTCTTCTGACCTGAAATGGTCAATTCACTTTAACAATTTATGTAAAAAAAAAAAAAAAGGCAGAAGTAGATTAGCCCAGCGCCCACATGAAAGTCAGCATACATATCCACTCCACTTTGGAGTACAGTGCCATCATATGGGACCCCTACTTACAATCGGGCATTAACAAAACGGAAAAAATTCAGGGGAAGGCTGCACGGTTTATCACTGGGGTTTCTATGTCACGGTCTCCAGGTAGTGTTATCTCCATGTTAAAATCATTGGATCTCCCTAGCTGCAGTTTCGGAAGGAAGGAAGGAACTGCAGCTAACTTTTCTTTTTAAGGTGGTTGAGGGGTTTGGTACCAGTGATAACTTCTGACACTTACTTAATACCAGCTTCTAACTGTCGCGCAAGTGTTCCCTGTGTTACACGTCGTTGTGACTGATGACGTGCAGCGACATGCGTGGCCAATGACATTGCTCACGCATGGACTGGTGAGGCCGTGATGCTCTTGGCGTTGTTTGGATGTTGGAGTTTTTTGTTTCAATATCTGATGTTCTTGTAGCTTCTTATTACTTATTTTAATTCTTTGTTGCTTTACAGATATCTCTGAAAGCCTTATTTTTATCTCAAAAGAATATATATTTGTAAAACCCACGTTTTGTTTATCGCCTGCTTACATTTGGTACCAGAGTCACACCAAATGGAAGAAGCATCGAATGTACAGAAGAATTGTCTGCCTCATATCTCTGCCGACGTTAAAGACTGGATATCAAACTGTGAAAGGTGTAATCTGGCCAAAATGCCATCACGAAATATTCATACTCCTATGCAAAGTATCATAGCTCATGAGCAAATGGAAATCGTCACCATTGATTTCACAGTTTTGGAACCAGCCGGAAACAGAATTGAAAATGTTCTAGTCAAGACTGACGTATACAGCAAATTTACAATTGCTGTACCTACGAAGAACCAGACAGCTCAGACAGTTGCGAAAGCCCTTGTGCGGGAATGGTTCCTACATGATGGATTGCCTCAAAGAATTCACTCAGATCAAGGGAAATCCCTAGTGCCAAGATAGTGAGCGAGTTGTACAAAATCTATGGGATTGATAAATCCCGCACAACAGCATACCACCCAAGAGGGAATGGACAGTGCGAGAGTTTCAACCGCACAATGCACGATCTCTTACGTACATTAACACCAGCTCAGAAGACCAAGCGGCCAGACTTCTTGCCAGAACTAGTGTATGCTTACAATGTCACTCCACATTCAGCCACTGGATTTAGTCCATTTTATTTGTAATTGATATTTGGTTGAGTGCCAAAACTGCCCATTGATTTAATGCTCGATAATTCAACTACAGTTCCAGACAACAGGACAGAATGGATATGTCGTCATAGAGAAAGACTTAAGGAGGCCTATAAAAAGGCCACCAAGCAACTAGAAGCTGACATTGAAAAGAGGAAAAGGGTTTATGATAAATGGGCAGAAGAGAGCATGCTGCAAGTCGGGGATCACATGCACCTCCGCAACCGCATTCAGGGCAGAAATAAGATTGGTGATGCATGGTCACCTTAAGTCTATATTATAAATGAAAGGAAAGACAATACCTATATGGTGGTTGCTATGGTCGGGCGAAAAACCTCCTGTGTTAAACACAAGGACTTGAAACTCTGTTTACCAAAGACTGTAACAAAAGCTATTGAAAATTGCAAATCGGGAAGAAATGTAGTAAACCAAAGAAGAAGAGATGTTTCTATTTCTTCGGAATCAGATAGTGATAATGAACATGGTGTAGTGTTTCCGGACACTGCCAAGAGCATCCTGGGATGTCTGCTGCGCATATGGGGGCTGCGCAGGGGCGCGCACATATAATGTAACAGCAGACCATGTGACGCCCTAGATCCCTGCAGATCTCAAGCCAGCTGGTAGACTACACAGCTCTCTCCAGAGTGAATACTAGTATACAGAAAAGCACAGTGCCTTACCTAAGCAGAAGGACCAGGCAATACTCTCAGTAAGTACCAGAAATGTATGTTACTGCTATTAGTATAGAGTAAAACACTTAAATGGAAAAGGGACTGTTTCTAATTCTTCGGAATCAGACAGTGACAATGAACTAGGTTTTGACATTCAAATGGAAATGCGATGTGAAAGTAGTTCTGACTCAGAACATTCGGATCATACAGATGTTTTGCTGCCAACAATTATTCTGTTATAAAGTAAGTGTAATTACCATGTGACACCCTAGATCCCTCCAGATCTGAAGAGCAACAGATGTCTACTACTCTCACTCAAGACAAAGCCTTGTTATGATCGGAGTTTTTTTCCTTCCTCCACCTGGTCTGCTCTTCATGTGCCAAGATAAGCCACCACAGGTGAGTGAGTTAGGCCAGGTGGAGACAGCACACCCCCTGCAGGAGATCGTCTACATTGTGACATCATAACTGTCACACATTCATTGTCTCAGATCTCCCACTCCAAATCAGACATGCTACGATCGACGATCCCTATAATATTCTCACAGAGCCTAACAATAGCAACAGTGATCACTCACCAATTCAGTAAGTAGACACAGTGAATACTTTAGCCTGAAGTCTTAAGAAACCTGGTGCCCCAACTAAACAGAAGGAACAGGCAATACACTCAGTAAGTACCAGAAGTGTATGGTACTACTATAAGAACAGAGTAAAACACATTAAAAGCAGAAGTTATTATAGAACTTAGTGGGTCCAACATACGGTTACCGTTAGAACTCGGCCTTACATTTAGAGCGCGAGAATTCGCATCATTATGACATCCATCACTAAGGAGAATCATATCAATAACAAGAGTAGAATTTATTGACATTATTTCATGTGTATGAATTATTATTGGATCAAATTCAATCTAACTGAAATTTGGAGAAAGACTCCGTTCAAAATTGATTATTATTTGTACACCTGTTTAACCTACCTTCATTTTCGTCTTCAAAACTGAGGATACTCGCCGGCACTACAACCTTGCTTTTCCCGCTCTTTTTCTTCTTCTCCTTTTTAACAACAGCCGTCTCAGGAACTTCAGACGAATCTTCGTTATTTTCTGCTTCACATGCATTACTCAAATTGCTATTTTCTTCATCTTCCGAATCATTAACTTCAACTTTCCGCCGAAAGTTCCTTTTCGGCTTCCTAAACGTGCTCGCCATGTTTTCTTTACAAAAGCATGATGGGAAAACATTAATTATCACATACTTATTGTTTTGGTGAGTAAACCAGTGTATTTTTTAAAAATCTGTATAGCTTTTTTTAACTCATTATTATACATAAATACAACACAAATTGTATGCTTATTTGAAAATTGTAAATCTCGTTTGAAAGAGACTAGCAAACGAGATAAATAAGTAAACACAGCGGTCTCGGTTTCATTTTCAAAACTTGGATATAAATTTTTCTGAAATTAAGGTAACTTCATCTAGATAGTGCAAATAGATTTGTATTTTTATATTTCTAAATTTCATAATATTTTAATACTTACTTTGGAAAAAAAATTAATATCTTATATTTTGACTTTATACCGGAGCTCTCTTACTAGCACTACAGTACACTAATTTCATTAAAAAGATCTACAGTAGATCAACATTTTAAATACTGCCTTTTGATACTTTGGAATATTTTACAATTATTTTGTAATATATACACTCATAGTTCTGAATCGCCTTTTTTCTTTCCCTGATGTCACTTAAGCCTTATCACTATTTGGCAATCGTCAGATCACTCATTCCATTTTTTACATGGTCTTAGAATCTTATTACCAAAAAATCAAGTTGTCAAATATTTTAATTTTTCTATTCAAACTATATAAACTATTTATTAAAGAGCTTTCACAATTATCTGTGTTGGCAGTAGAAGTTAATGCTACAGTATAATGTGCTTTACCAAATTACAACATGCGTTTTATTTTAGTAATAAAGCAATAAACAATTTTACTTTTTGTTAGGGAATTGATGTAGCTTGGTGTTTATCTTTCAGAATGAGAAGATCAAATGTTAAGAATAAAGGGCAGGGAAGCTCTTTCAACAGAACTTCTGGAAGTCTTCTAGATGATAGTGATGATGATCAGAATGAGCTACAGGTGATTATATCTTAATTTCATAATTTATATTTTTATTAAAGTTAAGTAAACTCATAAATAAGGCCAGGATTTTTTTCTCAGGCCAAAGTGTATAATTTTTCAATCAGTTGAAAATGTACAGGTTAAGAAAAAAGACCCATGCACTTGAAACAAACAAACAAACAAACCAAAATTTTCCTAGTCTTAAGGACGTTGGTACTAGTATTTATCTTCCAGAATGATCCCTTTTCTTTCTACTTTTTCTTACAACTGAAATCGTGTCTGACGTAAACCCTTCAGGGTATACAGATGATATAACAACAACCAAGCAAATTAAAGGCAAAGAACCACATTGATATTGTTGATAATGTCTTTCTAAATGTTCCAGGCATACCTTAGCTCTCTAACTAAAAAGAGAGCTCCTGCTAAGAGTCCAGACCTAAGTGACATATCCATCTCCAGTGGTGATTTGAGTTTTAAAGGGGCCAAAAAGCAGACCAGTACCAGTAAATTCCTAAAAAATAAAGCAGATGGCCAAAACAATACAGAAAAAACAGCAACAAAGTCAGGGGCAGGAAATTTCAGCAGCTCATTAACTTTAGGAGGTTCACTTCGAGATGCAGGACGTCTTGGAAATTCTACTGGATCATCAGCATTAGACAAGGTGGCAGCACTGAATAGCAAGTATGGAGGGAAAGGAATTGGGGCTAAGAAACAGCCCGCTCCTGTGCTGAGTGACAGTGATATGGAGATGGATATTAGTTTAAGTGATGACAATGTGGCAGGTGCTTCTTCAATGAACAGTAGAAAAGTTCTGAAAGAGAGGAACTCTTATCAAGATTCTACAGAACCTGGAACTTCAAGCAATAGATTCTTAAAGACAAATAAACAGGCTGACCAGAAGAAAACCCCTGAAAAGAATGATAAAGAAAATCAAAAAGATAAAACACAAGGAATAACTGATGGAGTAAATTTCCCTGGACACTCTAGTTTGACTAAGATAAAGAGCTTTGAAGGATTGAATGAATTAAGTGATAGTGACAGTCACAGTTTAGAACTAGGTAAAAGCAGCGGGAAATTTCTCAAAAAGAAACCACTAGGGGGCAGTTCTAAACAAGGAATCACTATTCCACAAGCTCAGGTTGAAAATGAAACAAGCTCATCAGAGTCAAATACTGCAGAAATTATGAAAGGGATTGAAGGCATCAGTGACATATCTTTTAGTGAAGAACATACAAAAAGTGCTAAAAAAACAACTGTAAAATCTCAAAAGGCTAATCGTGAAGTTCACTTTGATGTTAGCGATGAATCCGAGTCTGTAGCAAACATTCCCCTAAAGAGGTCAACAGACAACAAAGCAGTCAAGACCTCTACTCCAGCAAAAACTGGTAAGGTGATCAACTACAGACTTGGGTAGTACCACTGTGCTTTTCAATAGATTTCTTTAAAAATTCCATCAATATGTTGAACTTGAGCCAGGCTCACTCATGGAATAGTAAATTTGACCAAATTCTAAACACCCTATCTGGCCAAAGATGATGTGAAATATTTTACTGACAAATATATCTGGATAATAAAATTTTATCTAGGCAAAAATGACTCTCTTTGGAAAAGCAATATTCTTGGGTGAGTCCAGTTTATGGGTTTTTAAGACAGAAATTTTTCAAGTATTCAGAGCACTTTGTTTAATGAAATCAAAATTTGCTGAGAGAGTTACAATTTTCTGGTTATATGGCTTTGAATCTCATTTTACACAGACTTTTGAAAAAGGGGAAAAATTAGCTATAGGATGAAGCATGATATTTCTACAATTTGTTATTATTATTATTATTTAGGTCTACATGTCTTTTTTTCATTAAATCAGTAGATTAAATTACAATAATCTTTTCTAGCGTAGAACCAATTACATGTAAGAAAACCAATTATAATTTTTTCTACATAGAAAGGTTTTTAACATAAAGGGTTTATTGTACTTTCTTTGCAATAATGAATGCATTTCAACATATACTGAATGTATAAATAAAAAAGGTTAAATGAAGTTAGATTTAATCTTTTAAAATTCACATTTAAATGCAATGTTAAAAAATACATTATATATATGAGTTTAATTTCGTATTATGTACAGCCAAAAAGCCTATAGTCTTTGACAGTGATGAGGAAGAACTGCAGGAATTCATTGAAGGGCTATCCCCAACACCAACACCAGACAGTGCAGCTAGACACAAGGTTGGTGACATGTCTCTTTCCACCTTTTCTTTGATATCATGTAATGTGTGTTTTATACAATTTCTGTTTACAGTGAATAATGATATTTCAACTTTTTGTGAAGTGGGAATAGTATTTTTGCATTGTTATTTATTTATTTGTAATTTTGAACTGAATATTTTTGAAATTTTGAAAGTTCCAGAGAGCAAGTGGTAAAAATACTGGAGTTGAAAGTCCAAGCTTACAAAGAAGTGGTTCAGCTAGCAGTGTTTCAACCATAGGAGAAGGTATATTCAGAATATTATCATGATAATCATGCTATTCTGGTGACAACGCCATATAAAGATGATGATTTGAAATTTTTTTAAAGAATTGGTGCTCCACTGCTGGTGATTTTTCATAAGTAGAAATTTTAGGTAAAATGTTTTTATGTGATTTTATTTTAAGGGATTTATGTTCAAGATTTGCATTTAATTTGTTTGCAATTAATAATGTATGTGTGTTTTAATAGGTCCAGCATTCAATTTGGTTACCCTAGATGACATTTTAGGAGATATGGAAGCAACACCAACAGCTCCTTTAACCAAGTCAAAGAAGAATGAAGAGAAAGATATTCAAACCAAAAGTAATGATCAAGCTAAAGACAAAAGACCTGTGCCAAAACCCAGAAAATCAAAACAGGACTCTGTTAGTGTTGAATCTCCAGAGCCTGACCCATTAAGCAGGATGGGACTGCAGACTTTAGACGACGTACTTGATATTGACAATGATCCATCGGTTCCTGTTACCCAGAGTTATCTGACAAAAGAGACAAAAGATGAGAGCTCGTCAAGCAGCTCTGAAGAAATCATACTCGATATGTCCCAACAAAGTGATATTGTTTATGAAAATGACTTTAATAAGGATAGGAAATCTAGACCAATAACTCCTAGATCTGAGGCAGTTACCCCTAAATCAGAAATTGTTAGTGAAATAAAGTCAGAAATTCAATACCAGAGTGACTTTGAAAGATCTCAGTCCAGAATTAGCCCAACACCAACTCCAAGATCACAAAGCAATAGATATTCAGATGATTTTGAACACAGTTATCAGGATAAGTCAGATATAGGTAGGTCTAGGTCAGCTAGTCCTAAGAGGTCAAGGTCAAACTCTCGATCAAGTGAGCAGAGGTCAAGATCAAGATCCAGAACTGACAGAAGCAGTAGTGGAACCACATCTCTGAGGTCTAGCTTTTCACAGTCTGTGTCAAGTTCATCAAAAACTGAAACCTCGTCCAGATCACGAAAAAAACACAAAGGTTCATCTCGGTCACCTACAAGCAGGAAAGCATCCTATTCACCTAGAGGAAAACATGATAGATCGAAGCATAAAGATTCATACTCTAGTAGCAGATCTGGAACTAGTAAGGATGATGATTATTCCAGAGATAGCAACACTGAGAGTTACAGGTAAAGACAGCCATCCAGGGTTTTAAACTTATTTTAGTGATGATAATCTTCTTAAGATATGGATTCTGCTTTGTTGACGTTTTTATGAGAAATACACATCTTCTCAGATTTGAACAGACCACACAGGACAGATGAAGTTGAATTTAAGTTTGAGAACAATTTGTTACTGTATTCAATAAAATAAGACAATTGTTTTATCTATGCTGATGATGACGCATATCTTTGGTCAGTTTCAACAGAGTTTGCTCTATTCAGGTTCTACTTTCATTTTAAAAATGCAAAACGAAACGAAAATTGAAAAAGAAACTTACACATACTCCAATTTAATGATCATTTTTATGTTTTACTAATTTAACACACAAAACAGTCAGAACAATACCCTACATACATTACAGGTCCAGTAGATCTCGGAGAGGTCACAGAAAAAGCCGCACGAAGACAGTTAGAGTCCAGACTGACCACGACACCTCTGCGCTGCAGTACCAATGGAACCCCTACACAGTGGGGACAGCCGTGGAGGGTGCTGCCTTTGGGATGCAAGTTGTGGACCCCACTCCTGTTGCCACCCATGCTGTTAGTGCAGAGGCACTGGAAGGTCAGTCTTCATTAGCAGGGAATGGTTTTCAAACAAGAATGCAAGACAGGAGCATGGTTTTAACTTTAAGAGGAAACATTTTGTTGCATGATTCAGTAGCAGTCTACTTAAATTACGTAAAAATTCTTCATTTAATCTTTTTTTATATAACAGGTACTATGTTCCATTTACTTCGACTACAATTGATTTATCTGGGGTCCAGGTAGATTAAAATGTTGGTCTTAAAGTTTAAATCAACTTTACCTAAGGTCTGAAATGTATTTTATGAGATAAGGGCTAACAGAAATAAATAGAGAGATAAAAAAGTCAGCTAGTTCAGATTCTGTTTATTTTGACAGTTTTCTTCAAAGCACTGAACACCAAAGATGCAAAATTTTCCCATAAAATTATTAAAATTTGATGTGTGCTGTTTTGTTTTAATGGTATATGATTTAAAGTTATCATTAAAGACATCATTTATGTCAGTACTCAGAAAAAACTACTATATTCTAAATAGTCTCATGATAACATGAATGACTGCAATGTATTATTAATGAAGATAGTACAATAATGACTTAAATTTACCATATGTTCTAGTTCTTTAAAAATTATTTTGTTTTATTTTATTATGTTTATTTTCATTGCAGCAATGACGGGCTATAGCCCTAGTGTCCTTGTGCTCAATGATATGTTAAGACAGCAGTTACAGCTGACTAAGTCCTTCCTAGGGGTCCAACAGAGAATATATCATTCACTTATGGGAACAATTAATAATCAGTACCAATACACAACATTGGAAGATACCAAAAAGGTATGTATTTTGATATGTTCTCCTTGTGTCAATGCAATTAGAAGAATTGAAATATGGCAAACATTTTAGTGTCATTGCCATTGCATTTTTGTTTAGAATTGATATGGTATCTCTAGCTTTGAGCTGTTGGAAAATAAAAAAAAAGTTACTGCTATTTTCCATCATAGAGATGTGCAACATGGTATGAAATAAGTGAAATGGAATTGTTTGTGTAATTAAAGCATCTGTTATGATATTTTCAGTATATTCAAAAACATCGGAAACCAAAGTTAACTTTTGATCAAGCATTGAAACTAGTGAAAGCAGAAATGGGGGAAGATGTCAGGTAGAGTTGGATTGCATGGGAAGACTTTCATGGATTATTTAAGAACGAAGACATTTTACATTGAAGAATTGGTAGATTTTGCCAGAAGAAAATAAAGCCAAAGTGATAGACCATCGGGTCTGGCTGAAATTACATCTAAAATGAACATGCTATTCCATTTTTGCCAGTGTAAAATATTGTGAGTGTTATGAACTCCAGATGCCACAAACAATTACTTTTGGGTCTGTTAACTCCACATTCCTCGCCAACATCCCTTGATTTCAAGAATTTAAACTGGAACTTTTTTATCTGTCAATGTGGTGAGTTGGCCAGCCAATGAAAGCTGTCAAATTGAGGCCTACTCTCTTGTGACCTTGACTGTTACTATCATAGGAAAGCTGGGAGAGCATGAGTACAACTCAAAAATTAAGCCGGACCCATCGAAAACCCCAAGGTCAAATAAGCCTTATTACTGACAATATAGGCCTTCCTATTGGTTAGAAGGTGTAAATTGTTCCGAAAAGACAAGCAGTTTTCCTATTTATTGATGACTGACGATAATTTGGCACATTTAGTGTTGTAATCAACCTTTAATATGTCTTAATTTATCATTGTATTATCAAAATCTATAAACAGAAATTACACTCGGAAAAATGGAAATGGTTTGAAATGATATTTAGGGGTACCTTATAGGTCCTTATAGACTATGATGCCTGCAAGAAAATATTGAATGAATATTTAAATATTATGATAAAATATTTTAAGGGCTTATTGGTGCTTACGAAATGTGATATTAATGATATTTTCAATGGAAATTGTAAGGTTAAACAAAAATTTACATATTATTTATGTTGTCTGAAAAATAATCAGCAAGCAAGAATTGTGCTAGAATAGTGAACTTCCACGAAATGGTTTCATCCTTTAAAATCCAATTTGCTGCTTTATTATTAATAAGAAATTACCCCAAGGCCTTAACTTTGAGTGATTTCTTGCTTTACTTAAATTTATTTTCACATCATCATTTCCTTTATGATCTATATTTATGAAACTCTGATGCTACTTTCAGTACTTTGTGTCAAACAATTATAAGAAAGGCTTGATCTGAACAATACCATAGAAACCATTTGTTATGCTGTTATTGTTTACATACCAACTGCTTATCTTTTACAGAAGTTTATTTATATCCTTTTATTTTGTGCAAATTAAAAGTCTAATAATATACATTTACTAAGTATACAGTATACTATAAGTATACTATAGTATACATTTACTAAGGATATGTTTAGTTTCTTTTTCAGAACAGATTAATGTATTTCTGAGTTAAATAATTTGAATTTAATTAATGTTATGACCTTTTTGAAATTCATTTGTCTTATTGTGTAAGCTATTCTGTAAAGTTTAAATTGTGTATTTTAATTTGTTGGCTTTAAACAAAATTACCCAAAGAGTACCAGAAGGAATTAAATAATCAATAATCATTAAATAAATTAAATTATTAAATACAAGCAGGAAGTAAAGCGTGTAATCAAATGCAGGGCTTAAGAATGCTTTTTTATCAACAGAAATGACGTTGTGTGCATTTATCTGTAGATAACATCAAATTCTTATATGGTTTAATTCCATCCACTTCCAAATGCATCTTGGATATGCTAATGTATTTGACAACATGCTATTCATTTAATTTTTTAAAAACTATTTCTTTGTGATAAAGTTGCTTGTATTCCACAGTTTAAGAAGACATTTGGATTTTGTAGAAAAATAGTTCATAATAAAAGAAGTGTTATGTAGCCTCTAGTCATGGTTAATTTTATGCAACATCCTGAATGATATATCACACATAAAATGAAAGAAAGAAGAAAGAAATTACTTTGGGGAAAGTGTCCACATCAACTTGAATTGGAAGGGTACATTTATTTTAAAATAATCAAAGAATTTGAGAATAAACAAAGAAGATTATGTAGTATTTACTTACAAACATTTGGTTCTCCATTATTATATAGCTCTTCATTTAACGTCTTGCTGCAGAATGTTCTGCATTCTTCCATACACCATTATTTACTTATGTTCTTATCTTTCAGGAAACAGTTATGTTGCAAGGAACTGGTAAGGGGAATTTTCCCTAAATGTTTGGACTATGCGCAAAGACCTATAGAAATCGCAAAGACCTATAGAAATGGGAGTGCCCATAAACACGATTGTGTCAGCAAAATTTTTATTTTGATTTGGATTATTCTTATTTTCTAGAAAAAGATCGTATTTCATCTCGTGAGTGCAGAGATTTTGTACCATAAGAAATACTTATATTGTATAGGATTTTAACTGTTTGGTCTTTGCCCAAATACAATAGCGTCCATCAATGTCAGCCTTTGGAAAAGTGAATAGATAATAGAGCATAGACTTTTAGACGTGCAAAAATGGAGAGCAGACAGCGCCATTCTTTACACCCAGGGATCTTTTAGACTGACATTCAATATAATACCATAGAGTTTATTTACCATTGCTTCTAAATATGATCACCAAAATTTTATCGATCTATTTATAGAACACAGGACTGAGCAAAATTTTTCAAAATGCCATTTAGTTGAATTTTAATTGAATTACTTATCATTATAGTCCATGTGATGTCAAGTTAGGAGATAGGCAAGATGACCCTCCGTGGTGGATTAAGGAAACAAAAGAGCAGTAGATGTGGTAATTGTTGTTTTAAACTAGAATTTTGATAAAAGTATTTATTAATAGATTTTGTTACAATATACAGGAGCTTTCATCAATAATGTGACAGGTGCTTATTTACTTGAAAATATTACCAATGTTAAGGACAATACTTGCTGTTACAGTTGTACAGCAGGCATTTGTGCCCTTAGTTGCCACTGAATTCATGTAAATTTTAATTGTTTGTCTTTGCCCAGATCCTCTATATAAATTTTTTGAAAAATTGAAAAGATTGCATAAAGCATAAGCTTCAGGGAATGAAAGGGTGGAGAAAAAAAGCAGGAACTGGTATGGGGATCATTCTTTAATTCTGTGAATTCATGGTTCTGACCTAAATTGTATATAAACATCAAGTTAATATTTATGACAGTAATAAAAATGCCACCTAATAAGAAAGCCTTTTTTGCCTTGGTCCCCAGTAAAGGTCACTAAAAATTTACCAATCTATTTATAAAATGGGTGGAGTAGAATAACCCCACAAAACAACAAAAGTGGGCATTAAAGTGTTCAGTGGAACGTGAAGTTATAGCATTGGCCATGTGACTTTGAAAAAGAGATGAAGGAAACTCAAAAAACAATAGATATGATAATTTGTGTGTTTAATAGTTAAGAAAACGTTAACCTTAAACTAGATAGGCCCCCAAAATCAAAGATAAAAATCCCCAAATATAATCTAAATTCAGAAAATTCCCAAATGTTTGCAATAACAAGGAAGTAAGTGAATAACACAAAGAAAAGAAACAAGTTATTGTCAATTTAGTTTAAGTCACAAAGTTATTTCTTAACCTTTTTTATGTACAGACACAGATGTGTCTGTACATATAGCCATCATCTGCGTCTGTCGTCGCCGTCATCGCCATCGTCGCCGTCGTCGCCGTCGTCGCCGTGCACTCAGCGATAACACGATAAGTGGAATACCGTTTTACATTTTGTATTCAAATTTACAGAACTGATGAATATTCATAATATGCAGGTCAAGTTCGAAAATCAGCATGATCGGACCATTTTTAGGGAAGTTATGCTGTTTTTTCACTTTTTTAGCATTATTTTAACACCGATAACACGATAAGTGAAAAACCTTTTTACTTTTTGGCTCGAAACTTATAAAACTGATGAATATTCATAATATGCAGGTCAAGTTCGAAAATCAGCATGATCGNTTTTTTTAAAAATGTGCGTACAATTTTTGCAGGTCTGGTTACCCCCCTGTTATGTGATGAGAGTATAAAATTGGCAATTAGTTCCTTAGCTTATTTAAATAGAATTGCAGTATAAAATTTTCAACAAGATGTTGGCGAAATAGCCCATTACTCTTTGTAGGTATTTCCCCCGTCAAAGTTTGTCTAAAATTATCTTTCAATCTTTACTCTTTCAAAGACAGTATAAAGTTACCTGACATATTTTCGTGTAAACTTAATGACAAGCCAAGTGTCTCCAGTTCATTCCGTACTCAATATTACCCAAGCCAATTTTTTTCTTGAGTAGATCTTTATAGCATGGTGTTATAAGCTTACAAATTTGCAAAAAAAAAAAAATTGCGTACTGACGCAGAATTTGCTTTTCAAGTTATAAAATAATCAATCTTTTAAATTATTTAATATTTCAGATGAAATAATCTTCAGAAACAAATCCTCAAAGCATAAACAAATTAGGATAACGAACAATTTTATTACAGCAGTTCCCATTTTTTCTTTAATATAACGCTCTTTTTCCTGTTTTTCCTCAACACTTTTTCTTCCATGGAAGCTTCAAGATACCCTGAGAGCAATTTCTTTTATTAATGTTCGCGACCGTTTTTGAACTTAATTGTTTAAGTATTGATATTTAACGTCATTTACAAATATCAATAAAATAACCCCATGAAATAAATGAGATATATTGAAAAATATGAAAGCCCACCAAGACGAGTTTCATACCTGTTATTACCTGGCTTGGGAATTGCAGCCGTGCAAAATTAACAGGTTTTATTGTTAACGAGCTCTTGGTCAACTACAATGAATTTAAAAATGCATCAGCAATTAGTAAGCTTGCCAACTGATGATAGTATCTAAAAGACTATCAGCTTTTGATATGATCTAAATCACCTGAGGTGACCGAGATCGCGAGGATCGCAACTATTGTCACCGAAGTTAGTAAGTTAGTCACGGAAGACCGTCACAGATAAAGAAAGATAGTCAAGGAGTGCTGCAATTTTGGTGAATCCCACGGCAACACACTGAGGCATAAAGAAAATTGCTCAACTCCGTTCAACACAACTTTCCAAAATTATTCTGTCTGTACGCACCATGCAGCTCAGTTGAGTCTCATCGACCTTTATCCCAATTGTCGTCACAGTACCGCGTGACCCAGATCTGTTGCTTCATTTATGCATATTGAGGTGAGGTTTACTAAAACGCTTTTTTACTACTAATAGATTGTTTTTATAATTTTTAAATGGCGGGGATCGATTAAAACATACCTCTAGTGTATAGATTGAGTGCTGAATCTTCAAAATTCGAGAAATGGATTTTTATATGACCATTGTCCTTTAAATAATGTTCTCAAATACAAGCAGGAAGTAAAACATGTGATCAAATGCTGGGCTTAAGAATGCTTTTTTATCAACAGAAATGACGTTGTGTGCATTTATCTGTAGATAACATCAAATTCTTATATGATTTAATTCCATCTACTTCCAAATGCATCTTGGATGTGCTAATGTATTTGACAACATGCTTTTTCATTTAATTTTTTTAAAACTATTTCTTTGTGATAAAGTTGCTTGTATTCTACAGTTTAAGAAGACATTTGGATTTTGTAGAAAAATAGTTCATAATAAAAGAAGTGTTATGTAGCCTCTAGTCATGGTTTATTTTATGCAACATCCTGAATGATATATCACACATAAAATGAAAGAAAGAAGAAAGAAATTACTTTGGGGAAAGAATCCACATCAACTTGAATTGGAAGGATGCATTTATTTTAAAATGATCAAAGAATTTGAGAATAAAAAAAGAAGATTATGTAGTATTTACTTATAAACATTTGGCTCTCCATTATTATATAGCACCTCATTTAACGTCTTGCTGCAGAATGTTCTGCATTCTTCCGTACACCATTATTTACTTATGTTCTTATCTTTCAGGAAACAGTAATGTTGCAAGTAACTGGTAAGGGGAAATTCCCCTAAATGTTTGGACTATGCACAAAGACCTATAGAAATGGGGATGCCAATAAACATGGGTGTGTCAGCAAAATTTTTATTTTGATTTGGATTATTCTTATTTTCTAGAAAAAGATTGTATTTCATCTCGTGAGTACAGAGATTTTGTACCATAAGAAATACTTATATTGTATAGGATTTTAACTGTTTGGTCTTTGCCCAAATACAATAGCATCCATCAATGTCAGCCTTTGGAAAATTGAATAGATAATAGAGCATAGACTTTTAGACGTGCAAAAATGTAGAGCAGACAGCGCCATTCTTTACACCCAGGGATCTGTTAGACTGACATTCAATATAATACCATATAGTTTATTCACCATTGCTTCTAAATACGATCACCAAAATTTTATCGATCTATTTATAGAACACAGGACTGAGCAAAATTTTTCAAAATGCCATTTAGTTGAATTTTAGTTGAATTACTTATCATTATAGTGCATGTGATGTCAAGTTAGAAGATAGGCAAGATGACTCTCCGTGGTGGATTAAGGAAACAAAAGAGCAGTAGATGTGGTAATTGTTGTTTTAAACTAGAATTTTGATAAAAGTATTTATTAATAGATTTTGTTACAATATACAGGAGCTTTCATCAATAATGTGACAGGTGCTTATTTACTTGAAAATATTACCAATGTTGAGGACAATACTTGCTGTTACAGTTGTACAGCAGGCATTTGTGCCCTTAGTTGCCACTGAATTCATGTAAATTTTAATTGTTTGTCTTTGCCCAGATCCTCTATATAAATTTTTTGAAAAATTGAAAAGATTGCATAAAGCATAAGCTTCAGGGAATGAAAGGGTGGAGAAAAAAAGCAGATCATTCTTTAATTCTGTGAATTCATGGTTCTGACCTAAATTGTATATAATCATCAAGTTAATATTTATGACAGTAATAAAAATGCCACCTAATAAGAAAGCCTTTTTTGCCTTGGTCCCCAGTAAAGGTCACTAAAAATTTACCAATCTTTTTATAAAATGGGTGGAGTAGAATAACCCCACAAAACAACAAAAGTGGGCATAAAAGTGTTCAGTGGAACGTGAAGTTATAGCATTGGCCAGGTGACTTTGAAAAAGAGATGAAGGAAACTCAAAAAACAATAGATATGATAATTTGTGTGTTTAATAGTTAAGAAAACGTTAACCTTAAACTAGATAGGCCTCCAAAATCAAAGATAAAAATCCCCAAATATAATCTAAATTCAGAAAATTCCCAAATGTTTGCATTAACAAGGAAGTAAGTGAATAACACAAAGAAAAGAAACAAAATAGTTATTGTCAATTTAGTTCAAGTCACAAAGATATTTCTTAACCTTTTTTTTCAATTTGAAAGTACAGACTTTTCAAATAGCACCTGCGTCTGTCATAGTCATTGCCATTGGCAAGCACTTTCAGAGACAACATGCTGTGTGGAAAACTGTTTTACCTTCTGTGTTCAAACTTACAGAACTGATAGATATTTATTAAATTCAGATTAAGTTTGAAAATCAGCTTGATAGGACCAATTTTACAAAAGTTATTGTTTTTTTCTTTGCTTTTACTAGTATGTATCCATACAGATAACTAATTAAATGAAAAATCCTCTTGTTTAAAACTTACAGGAGTGATCAATACAGGTCCAGTTTGAAAACCAACCTGATCAGATTACTTCTCTTGAAGTTATGCATTTTTTTTTTTTTTTTGGGGGGGGGGGGGATGTTCATATTTCACAGATTGGCATTTTCAAGGTGTGACTTTTAGCTTCCATCTTGGACATAATAACGTAATTTTGTCCATGCTTCCATGGACATGAGGACCTTTGCTAGTCACTTTTTCTAAATATATATGTTAACTGCTATGCATAATTAAAAATTGGTGGTGATTATGCTGTTAAGCATTATGTAATATTACATCAAAATTGACAAAAAAAAAAAATTTTGGGGCACTGCCACCATATTTACCATGTTGCTTATGATTCTCAGACTTACAAAAAAGATTCACAGGACTGAAAAAAGTATGTGTAATTCAAGGTCTATCACCAATATTACTTAATGTTTAATAATATTTTAATGAATTTTCATGAAAAATTAAATCTTGCAAACGTGGACAATTTTTTCTTAAAAGGAACCAAGAAGCGTTCCACCAATGGAAGAGGCTGTCACACTCCAGAAGGTATGAATTAAATACCTATGTAAATGGGGATGATTGATATGTATAGAACATATCATATTTAAGACCATCTTATTAGAAAGCTAAAAGATGCAGAATAAAAGAGTAGAAAAATAAGATATTTTGCACTAGGCATGTTTTTTGGCAGTTAAATGAACGTAGTTGCAGTTTTGCCTTTCATATTATCCCACCAAATAAACTTAAATTTCTGTCTAACAAGAGGATTTGATCAGATTAGACCATTGATTTTTATATAGATGGTATTTTTCTTCTTATTATTTTACATTATTTTAGTTGGTAACAGGAGTGGTTCCATGAGGGGATTTCAAGTTTTATCCCAAAATGGTAAGGCATGCTATAGAAATTAATAGAACATAAAGAATTGAAAGGATAGTGAAACTTTTCAGAAGTCAAGCAAAATAAACAACAATTTAACAAAATGTATATTTTTAATGCATGACTCTGAAATATTTAGTATAATATTAAGTGAAGGCATCATTCATGTATCTTTTTTATATGGAGAATTTATTATTATTATTATTATTATCGACCTGGCACCCCAAGAAGGGTTAGATAAACAGCATAATCAAATAGAACTTCTTACTTATAATATTAGTCATATAGATAAATATGAGGGATAAAGACAATGTTTGAAGCATCTTACATACTGCAAATTTGCATATTTCTTCTTTCATAGCATACGCAGGATTCAAATATGATTTGTTCATCTGTTACACTGATGAAGATGATGACATGGTTGACCGTAAGCTGATAAGTTTCTTAGATCAGGAACGCTCTGGCGGTGGACAAAATACATGCACATATGAAAAGAAAAATTTCTTGCCAGGAAGACATAATGTTGTCAATGTGTGCCAAGCCATGAAAGAAAGCCGCAAGACATTACTGGTCCTGACCTCCAATTTTGTGAAGACAGAATGGTGTAAATATGTTGCAGGATACAGGTTTGAAGAGGAATTCAAGAATCGTATACTCGTTGTTCAGCTGGAGGAGTGTAATGTAAATATGAATATATAAAATTACCTTGATTTTTTTATATCTTAATTACTTTTTGTCATAGGGACTATTACTAGTCCTGAGCCTGTTTTACAATACATTTAATATTAGCCAACAGAATTTTGCTTCCTATTTTGATTGATAGCTAGTCTCAATTTAAATTAAGTGCTGAATTGGTCACCAAAAATAAACCATCTTGAGACTGTCCAGGAACACAAACAGAAGCAACTTTAATGTTTCTCTACATTTTTGTCAAACAAATTCACATGGGCCATAAACTTTCATTGTGAGGCAATTTTGTTTTATATCAGAAATCCTTTATAATATAGAAACATTGATTTCTGTGTATATTTTAAGATTTCCAAAAGCCTTAGACAGTATATCCACGGGGTTGAGATCCTGAAATATGGTGAACCACCAGGAGATTTTTATCGAACCCTTCAATTTTTTATTGACCATGATATTGATACAAGTACATCATCTTCATTTGGCAGACAGCAACACATGGAGGGCAAGAAATATGACAGTATGTATTAAACATTATAATGTTTTTATTATTATAATTTCTCATAGTGTTGTTTTGAAGTAAAAAATTGTTTACCATACATGTACATTATTTACCATGTAGTCACTACTTTGCAGACTTAGAAAAAAAATTTTTTTAAATATTATTTTATTGACACAATACATCACGAATACATGACAATACAAAAACAAACAAACAAACACTCACTCACACATAAGAGATGTTATACTATATAACACTTTTAATTAATTACATCGTCGTACCCTAAATATTCAAATTGAAAATAACTTAATTATATTTTAATTGTACTAACAGATTGACTTATCTGTTTTCACCAGATATCTAAGCGAAGAAATCAAACCTCCTAATGTTGGTTTACCCTGTGAACATCTTAAATAGATATAAAATTTAAATTGCAACATAATGAGATTAATAATTGGAGAGAGGCTCGTAGAGCGACTTAGAAAAATTTATTGATATTCCATAATTAACCTAATCAGCTACTAGTAGATGATAAACAGGTGAATGATTCACTTTTGTTGTTTGTTGATCAGTATAGATATTGATCAAGGTATCCATGATGCCACATTAGGTGCTGCCAGCTCTCGATTGTGGTTGGGCGGAGTTGGTTGAGGGGGAATGGCATAGATAGGTAACAATAGCCTCCATCCCTCCCATACTTAAAGCTATGAACAACAATTTTTATACCCCCCCTTTGATCATATGGGGATCCAAGATATATTGCTTTGCACATGTCGTTCGATCAGTCCGTCGGTCCCTCAGTCCATCTGTAACCAGACCAGACAAGGAAAGAATGATTAAGTCTACATTCCTCATATTTGGGAGGGAGGTTTGTCATCATGTGTAGATGACTCCTATTATTTTTGAGGTCAGTAAGCAAATGGTAAAGGTCATAATGACCTTAAGCACAAAAAACTTAACTGACCAATAAATTAATAGAGTAAGATTTGGCCTATATATGGTCCTTAAATTTGGTAGGGAGGTTTGTCATCACATGTATATGACCCTTATCAATTTGGAGGTTTGCAGGTCAAACTTCAAGGTCACAGTCATGTTCAACACAAAAAATTGTCTGACTAATAAATATAGAGAATTATGTGGCAAATCTGTGTTTGACTATAACACCTCTTTTTCTAACCATGCATGTACCAAGCCCTAGTCCCTCTCCCTTCATAATGTAAAATTCTGAATATGTTATTAGTTATTTCTGCTATAAACCATTTTTCAGCTGGAACTGAACCAAACAATGATTATTATGGCGAGCAGTTCAAAGCAGCATTGTCAGATGCAAACTATTGCAGCCAAAATAATACAGGTACTTATACAGCTACTAGTATGATACAGTTTTGTAAACAGTACAGTTTTTAGGTGGTCATTTATAAATGGATATTATTTTGCTGCAAATACTAGTAAGTTGATGAGTGGTTTGGATTCCCCGAGCCTTCTCAAGTAAGTATCATTGAAGTAGGTCTTATTTTTTGTATAAGCATGTTGGAAATTTTGTGAAGCAAGTCTTCTTTCTGCCTCTGTTATGCATCTAGCTAGAAAAATTGCTCAAATACTGACTAACCATGCTGTTTTTCTTGCAGATTTGGTAGATAAAGCTGTCGCAGAAGGAAGTTTATGTAGCTTCAATAAAGATCCAGAGTCATACGTGGAAAGAATGAATAAGATGGTCGAAAACAGCCCAAACTATTTACTCCATAAAAAATCCTTAAGAAAAGCAATGCTTTCACAAAACTTAAACTGGGATATTCTGGCTGTTATTAGCTGTATTAAAGATGCAGATTTAAAGGAAATAGCTTTGAAAAAATTGGAAGGAGTTCTGCTGGAAAATGATCCTCTTTCTGATGAGCAGGCAAATGACAGGCTACTTGAGGCTGCTGTCAAAATTGAGCTTTCTTTGTTTTCTGAAACAAACAGTAACTTTTTGACAAAACGATTGTCAGTTTATGGATGTCTATTGACGTGCATTCTTTTGCATGTATGGCAGCAGCATATCTATCCACCTAGTCACTGGTTGTCTAGGCTAGGTGAAAAAGTTCTGCCATTTTTAGAGGATGCCAAACGAAGTAAGAGTGCTAGGAACAAAAGACAAAAATACACAATTGATTTTTGTCTGTTCGTCATACGCAGTTTGAGGTTTGAAAGTGGACCTGAAATGCAGGACCAGTGGAAAGTATTCCACAAATTTGTAACATCTGATGATATTTCCCACCATACCATTAACTGGAAAGATGTTCTTGGGACACATCTGATGAATAAAAACTCAGAGTGTTGGTTTTATTTCATTAAGGTGATTCTCCAGGCCTTCACAGGACTCCAGGTATATGTTATATTTTAATTCAAATGGGGGATGAGGGGTTTCTGGATACATATAGAAGTAATGGAGCCTCATTAGTCTTAGGGTAAACAGTTTGTTCAAATTCTGTATTGGGTTGAACTTTCATGGCTATCAAGAAAGAGGGATGCCCGACTGTCTGTCATCATAACTTTTAGACTAATGCACCATCAGACAACTGAACATGTACTGTACACCAATAACCTCAAATTGTTCTTTTCTTCTTTTGCAAAAATTGCAGTCATGAACAGCATAGAATTGCATTCATTAGAGCATTTGCTAGCATGGTTTAAAATTTTTGTCATTCAAGTTAATTTTGATGTTAATTTTAATTGGATTTTTTATGCACATAGGCAAGAAAAAAAGTACAGGAGACCAGAAAAAGAAGCTTTGCATGTCTTCCCCTTCATGCAATGGCATACATGCTGAAAAAGTTCAAGCCCAACTGCTTGTACCATGAAGAAACTATTCTTCAGTGTGCTCAAATTTTGAGCAGGATGGCATGCCAGCCAAAAAATGGTCAGTACATCAATAAAAAGAGAAATTCTGTATTGCTTATATGAATTTTTATTACTTTCGCATTAAAAAGAGAAATTCTGTATTGTTTATATGAATTTTTATTACCTTTTCAACAAAAGATTAATAGTAGTACATAAAATTGGTTTGTGGAAAATATTATTGACATGCTTTATTCAATATAAATGCTTACATTTAGACTTTTTTCTATATTTTATATCAGTTGGTCATTCCTGGTGTTACTTTTCATTGGTTGGAAATTATAAAACAGTTGTGTTATTTTCAGATCTATATGAAAATGACTAATAATTACATAAATACTTTTACAGTGATTAAGTTTCAAGCTTTTGTTCTACTTATGAGTAGAAATAATTCAGATAATGCCAATTTCATCAATATGTTTTTTAAAAATAATTTTGATATTTCAACTTTTTTCTTGGATCCTGAGTCATTTAATTTCAAAGGATATGTTTGAACGTATCAATCTTGAATCAATTTCATATCAATAGTCAGTATTGATTTTAAATCTCCAGAAATGGCAAGGTCTGTGGTGTTTGGCTGTACAGAAGCAGGTTCCCCAGATAATGGTCTTAGGCATCTGTTTGACACTGTTCAAGAGAGTAAATACCTCAAAGAAGCTCTTTCAGAAGTCATTAGACCCATCCTATCTACATCAGAAGACCAAACAATCAAAACTGTACTGCTTGAAAAAATCTTACCAAGAGATTGCAGAACAGAAGAAAAGAGGAAAGATTTAGTGATGACCGCAATTGTCGAAAAATTAACTGAGCATTACACCCTTATGGGTCAGAGTTTGGCAATTGACTTGAAGCCACAGTTGAGTCAAGCACAAAATGATATATTTCGCCTTGATGGAAAATTAAATGGAAACCCAGTGACAGCTGTTATTTTGAATACATTTAAATGTGGTGATGTTTCTCAGATTAAAAAGGAGGAAAAGCTGATCAAGAAACTTACACACAAGAACATCCCTAAATTGGTGGAAAAGATGGAGGGAGATGGAATTCCATTCCATTTTATCACTGAAAGAGCAAAGGGAGAAAATCTCCAGACCTTTCTTTTGCAGAAACGCAAAGATCCAGATTCATTTCCCTTGCCTGATCGCATGAAACTGGCAACAGGGCTCTGTGAAACACTTCACTATACCACACATTCAGAGTGTGTACTTAGAAACCTTTCTGCCCAGACCATCATGATAATGAAAGACGCCCGGAGGCAATATCAGCCTAAAATTGTAAACTTTCAGCAAGCTTTAACAGTGCAAGGAGGAAAGCTTGCACCAGGAACCATGAGAGACAAAATACCCGTGAGATGTTCTGCACCAGAAGCTTTCCTAAAAAATGAATTTTCAGAGAAAACAGAGGTGTACATGTTTGGATGTCTGTTGCTTGAGATTTTCACTTTGGGTAGCCCAGCCTTTCAGGAACTTGCTAAGCCAGAGGATGTTCAGATAATGGTTTGTATTATTTTTTATATAAAGTTCTGTAGAGAGTATTGGGGGGTGTCTGTTAATACCCCCTTATTGGCCCAGCTTGAGAAATGCCATAGTATCTATAGATGAAGTTTTGATTAAGATCACAGCTATTCCAAACAAAAGGCCATCCTTGTTACCTCCCTTGAATTTATATTTGTTGTAAATGTGTAGAACATATGACAGAACTGTACTATCCCTGATGAGTTTAAACCTGTTAATCTTATGTTTATTTAAATGTGTTTCTGGAAGTGACTAGCATAATGTGATTATCTTGTACTATATGTATTTATATTTTTTATTCAATTTTATTTTATGTTTCATCTACATTTGCACAGGTTGGCTGCATTGATTACAAAGTAAAGAAACCCCAGTGTATTCCAAGTGATATTTTCAATGTAATTTTGGCATGTCTCTCAAGGGCACCTGATAAAAGGCCTTCTTTTGGGGCCATACGCAGTTCATTGCAGGATATACTAAACAAGGCAAAAGGTATATCAGCAAATACCATGTATGCCATCTGATATGATATAACTTTTTGTAAGGGGTAGCCATCCCAACTGTCACCAACCATATCTTTGCATGTTCATCCTTCAACAAATTAAAATACCTGCTTAATTATCAGAATTATCTCATTACAACTGTGTGTAAAGGAAATATCTTATCAGTTTTGATATACCCTTTTTCGCAGCTCAAAAACGCCATGATCCAGAGGAGAACGGTTTCCCAAGGGTGCCCATGGCAGGGGATTTTCTCAAGGTTTGTGCACTGTTTTGATATTTGTCTATATTATTGTTTTAAGGAGTTTGTCTGTTTTCTGTGAACATAGGCTGATTTTATCATGAAAATATATTGGCATTAATATAAAAATTATCAATGAAAGTCGTTGAATAGTTCTCAAGCCTATATGAATTTTATAATACAGATAATAGGAAATAAATTGGACTAGACATTTTACTTAATCATTTTGCAAAATATATTGGATATTATTTTGCATTTTATAGAGAACAGAGGAAATTGTGACAAAAGTAAGCAGTGCCATTAAAGAACACAAGGTAGTTATTACACCACTGTAATTTTCATAAAAATTAAACAGAGTAGCCATCACTCCTTTACTGTGCACATCTTTTTTTTTTTTTTTTGTCTATAAAACAACAAATTGCTGAATCAGAAACAAAATGGAAAATAACACATTATCCTTGGCAAAGGTTTTATTGTTGGCCAGCAGTGTTGTTCACAACAAACTTATATAACGTTGATAGAAAAAAAACTTTGTAATATTTCAAATCTTCCATATGGCACAACCCCGATACCAATCAAATAATTGAAAAAAACTAAAATCTCTTTGCTCTTACAAATGGTTATGTGTGTTTTTGTATCTGTTTGAAGAATGCATATATATTTTTTTGCATGTTAGAACATTTGAAATGTCAGTTCTTTTTAAACTTATGAACCTATTAATGTCAGAGGTGAAAGTATTAGCAAGACAAGGAGTAAAAATAGAATCACAGTTCAGATGAAAAGTAATGAAATTTGCAAAAGAAATCAAAATTCATTTTGACAATGTTCAAGTAGTTTTGAAATGGAAACACTTGTATCATTACAGAAATGGATGAAGGGGCGCTTTGCTGCAAACTTGAAAGTAAGTAAGTTTTGTTTCAGGTATTCTCCACGAGATTTACCCACCAAAATGAATTTCTTTCAAAAACAGGACCATTTTTTGCCTACTCACATATCATTGCTTGACCCGTCCCTTTCACTTATATTTAAGGCCTTATACCATTTTTAATTTAATGATTTAGATCTAAATGACTGCCCAGTAATTAAGATTAACATGTGCTTTTGGCATTCGTGGGCATGGATATCAACTGCGTAATGAAGAATAAGTTTACTAAAAACGGACTTTGTTTAAGCAATTTCCTACTGAATAAGGAATTAACACCTAAAATATGTACAAGATCTGTTTCTTTCCTAGGTCACAACATTTCCAACACCACAAAAATCAGTGGAGAGGTGTTTGCTGGAGTGTAAGAAAAGAGCAAAACTAGTGTCAGGAAAGGTAAAAAATTTAACACCAAATAGATGCAGTATATATGATAAAATCCAAACAGTGTGCTGTGTAATTTAATGTTTTTTATTCATTCCATAAATAGTAAAACATGATTTGACTGATAAGAATCTCTTAGTCTGATAAGTCTCAGAAAACTCCTGCTCTAATTTGAAAAATTGAGCAATATGTTTCTGCCCAAAAATGAAATTTGTAGATAATGGAAAAATTAATTTTACACCAGTCTTCTGAACAAGCAACTTGAAATAGTAATATTTTTACTAGTTTTATGCAAAATTTACTGATCAGTAGCAAAGTGCACCCTTTATATATGTTTCCTCCAGTATTATTTGCAAAATCACCAAAGATTATATTTTTTTACAGGGCCTGAGAGAACACCTACCACCAGACCCAGCGCTCGTTAAAGTTCTGAGGAGCTTAGTCAGCTTTGGAAATGAAAACAGAAATCTGGCAGCCATTTCTTTCCCAACAGATGGAGATCTGTTATATGTATGTGTATGGGATGGTCAATTTCATTTCATGATGTTTTTTCATCTAAGTTACATTTTGTGTCATTTTGTTGTAATGTTTTACCCTTCCATGCATTATATTGTTAATCTTAATAATCTATTAATTTGAAAAGTATTTTTCATGTACCAACACAATGTGTTTGTACATATACCCATCACATTTTTTTGTAAAATGTTCATTTTTCACACAATTGGCATTTTCAAGGCGTGACTTTGAAATTCCATGGTTCTGAAGCTCTTTGCTATTACATTTTCTTACATACATGTTACCTGATGTGCAAATTAAAATTTGGTGTTGATTTTGCTGTTAAACATTATGTGATATGGCATCTAAATTGACCAAAACCCTGTTCTGTACACTTTAAATGTTATTTTCTGCATTGTGTCTGTATATTTGACAGTTTTGCTGCCTTGTTTCTGAAGAATATTATTTGACTTAAACAAAAAGTACAACAATTTTTGTATTTTTTTTTGTTCCCCTACCCCTAATTGATTAAGAAATGTAATGAAACTTTACATAAAAATATATTCTCTCATATTCTAATGGAAAATAATGTGTAGTATTGTTACTCATATTGAGAAAAATTTAGACTTTTCAATTTCTACACTAACTGAGAGCATACTTGTAAATTCTGTTCTCTTTTTGTTATGCATGAACAGGTAGAGATATCTACAGAAGCAAAGATGGACATTTTGGAATATATACGCGATAACAAAGTAGATGTTAATCAGATAATTGCATGGACATGTGACATTGGCGAAACTATGGATTTTCTTCTTGAGAAACGAGTCTTGCTTTGGGACATTCGACCAGAATGTATCTTCATGGAAAAACAGGAGGTTTGTAAATACATGTGTGTGTGTGTGTGTGTGTGTGTGTGTGTGCACGTGCGTGTGTGCAAAATATGTAAGTGCATGTGTGCATATTTTGGTGTGTGTTTAGTCAATAACATCATAGATATAAAACTTAAATTTAACCAGTTCTTTTATTTTATGACTTGTTACAGTACAGCTGTATATATTATAAAGATAAATATAAAAATTAAAGCTGCTAGAATATCAAATAAGCACAGTTCAAATCATGTGGCATGCTCAGAAGAAAGACAAGAGTTGGAATTGCTTCTACTCTAGATCTTTAATTTATATCCTTTATTATTGATCAATAAATCTTTGACCATTTTAGTGGGTCAAGTTTGAGTGGTCATCTGGTGCACACTAGATACTCTGAAGGCTTGCTAGCCTCCTTATTCAAAGCACCCCCTGCTCTTGTGAGTTTGTTTGCTGTTGTGAATGTTTGTTGTTGTGAGTTTATTTGGTGTTGTGAGTTTGTTTGGTATTGTTTGTTTGGTTTTGTGAGTTTATTTGCTGTTGTGAGTTCCTTTGGTGTTGTGTGTTTGTTGTAAGTTTCATGTGTGTTGTTGTGTCGTCTGTTTGGTGTTGTGAAGATCTTGTGTGTTGTTTGATTGGTGTTATGAGTTTGTTTGGTGTTGTGAGTTTGGTGTTGTGAGTTTGTTTGGTATTGTGAGTTTGTTTGTTGTTACTTTCGTATTGTATTGTTTGTTTGGTGTTGTGAGTTTGGTATTGTGTTGTTTGTTTGGTGTTGTGAGTTCAGTTGGTGTTGTGAGTTTGTTTGGTGTTGTTAGTTTATTTGGTGTTGCTGTACGTGCTGTTTGTTAGGTGTTGTGTATTTGTTTTGTGTTGTTGTGTAGTTTGTTTTGTGTTGTGAGTTTCTTTGTTGTTACTTGTCCCTAGTGTTGTGACTTTTGTTTGGTGTTGTGACTTTCATGTGGTGTTGTACATAATCCATACAAGCTTCAGACATTATTTTAATCAATTTGTTTTAATGGATTTTTCCATTTTCTTTAACTAGCCTTTTATATTCTATATTCATATTGCAGAGTCTAGTTAACATTAGTGGATTTTAGATTTAAATAAATATTATCATTATTATCATTGTTATTAACATGATTTGAGATTGAATTGATCATATGTATTTCATTTTACTTAAAGAATCGTATGATCCCTAAAATTACCAATTTTGGAAGATGTAAGCATCTGCATGCAGAGAATAATGCTGAAGGCAGTATCTCCGACCCAGGGGTGATCCCTGCAGATTTTGAGTGGTAAGTTCTCAAACAGATTTGAAGAAATTTAATGAAATAAATAAAAGTATAATTAGACAGGCATGCAAACAGACAGATGTCTTATTGAAACAATATTTATCACTTGCCTTTTTGAATCATGATGTAGATATTTTGTCAAGGAGGGGGGTCAGGAAGTTTTGATCGTGGTTGTATTAAGTTTTTGTTTTATATATCATTTCTCTGATAGGCCATTTCTGAATTCAATGTAGATACAAAGGAAAAGGTTATTTTTTTCAATATAAGAATATTATTCTCAGGTATCCAATAGAAATTCTTCTGGATTTGGATCATCCATACATCTGTTGTAAAACTAGCAGCTACATGCTAGCAATGCTCTGCTGGCAAATGTTCAATGAAATGAGTCCAAAGGATAGAAGAAGGCCTTTTGGTTGCGAACATGTAGATGAAGTAAGTTTAATTTCAAACTTTCATAAAATTTTAGCAAACTTTTTAATGTAAGACATGTTAGCCCTAATCTCTACAATGAGTTTTTTTACTTACTTAATAGTCACTTGATGTTTTAACTTAAAAGTTTTTGTAATATTGAGTAATCAGTTACCTTTGCTATATAACTTTTAAATCAAGTGCTTGTAATGATAACTATTCTTTTAATAAATATAATAGTTTTCTTTAAGTTTGGAACATTCATCGTTGCACCCCATAGCCAAACATCAAATCAAAGAATTTACAAAGCAATATCCATACCAACAAATGCATTTACTTGCATTGCCTTATGATTCTGATGTGGTGTGCAACTAGAAATATTATAAAACATTTTGTATATATAGCAGACATGTGTCATTCATGTGGCTCATTGCAGGTTTTTGTGTGTTCTCATTTTCTTAGGTGAAAGAACTGCTCCTGAAGAAAATCACACCAGAGCAGCCAACAGAATGTCCTGAGTGGTTATACCTTTGGATGAAAAAGGCCTGGAGAGATCTATCTGTCCGCCCTGCTTTGAAAACACTTATTGCTTGGTTAAAATCAAGGTAAAACATAAACAATAGCTCTATGCCTATGTCATTCAATGGCTTTGTTTCTTAGATATACATGTTCATGTGTGGTCAAATCCTTTGATAAAATATTGTATTTTTTTTTTTGTATAATTTCAGAGAGAAGTTAGAAAATGAATATTTGAAGATATTTAAGAATGCAACAGTTTTGAATGCTGTGACACTTACAGCACAGAAGACTTGCACAGAAGATGGTAAAAATACACATGATTCCACTGATAGATGCCTAGAAGAGGCACCTGAATACTACTTGCAGGGTTTAATATGGTTTAAACCCACTATGGAAAACACAAATGCCTCTGAAAAATCCCTTCTTCAGACATATACATATGCATATTGCAAAACAGCTACTGGTGAAGGTCAACATACTGGATGGCAACCACCAAATTATTATAGTTTTGTTGCAAGTCATAAGGAAGACGATTGCTCACTAAGTGGCAAGTGTTATGTTGGTGAGACAAAAACATGTCAGAACAAAAATACTGTGTCCCAAATGTCAAATTTATCGAACCCAATAATGGAAAAGACTGTCCAGCACCATTACTTATCAATCCCAAGTTTTCCAAGACCAGAGTGTGAAAATGGAAATACACTTGGAAATCAACAGGAGGATGTTTATGAAGATATTGATACAGTTATGAACAATAACAAACAAACTGATCAGGAAGTTCCCATTTTGACTGACATACAGAAATCATTACATATCAATGACAGTCCATTGATGATGTGCGCAGATTGTGCTTGCACAAATGGAAATGGTGAATACAAGACAACAGCACCACGCAACAGCATGACTGTTAACACTTCCCTTCCATGCGATGTTGAAAATGCCAGTGCATCGCATCAGAAGACAGACATGGCTGTTGAGGAATTTTACAATGATGATTATGACTATGTGGATGAATCAACACAATATGAAAAATTACATGCAATTAATGGGGAGAACACACCTTCTGATGATGAAGAACCAATTTACACAGAGTTAATTATAGATCCTATAGAGGAAGAGAACACTGAAAGTGCTGGCAAGAATTTCAGCACCCAACCTCAGAACTTACAGGAATTCTCCACTGTGGATCAGGAGGCAAACGGAGATGTAGATGTTCATAGAAAGGAAATTTGGAACCCATGTGAAACTGTGTGGAAGCGTGGAGAAACAGTGAGGTGCCCTATACAGCGAGGCAGGCGGCCAAAATTTAAGGTAGACAGGACCAGAACAGAGGAACCAGGATGTTGTGATTATGTCAATCAAACTAGAAAACTAGATCAATCAACTACAGTCAACCAAGAAAAGAACAGTAAACCCTCTCAAAGTTTACCCAAGACCAGTCCAGAAACATTTGCAAATGACAGCTTAGGTGATGGAACCTCAAACAGTCTGAACAGCAATTTTTCTATTAGAGATACTGATACTGCAGATGATTACGATGATGTTTTCCCTGCAAACCTGAGTAAGCTATCACATCCAAGGACCAAATGATATACCATGTCATGATATGAAGGGTGATATTCACAGGTGATTGTTTCTTTATCCTTGTCTGCATGGATCAAGAAACATAGATCTTGACTGATAAGACCAGGCGAAGACTAATTGATTGGGCTGGACGGCACCCAGAGCTTACTGCATGCACCCTTGCTCTGATAGGTCATGACAAGTAATAAGAGTAAAAAATGTTGACGCAAATGAATAGCCTCATAAGAGACACTGGGTTCTGTAGTGTTTAAAAAATGCAAACATTGATGGAAAACTGGGAGGAGTGGCACCAAATATTTTGTGCTTCACGTTGGTGTCCGATGCCCCCCTCACAAGAGACACTGGGTTCTGTAGTGTTTAAAAAATGCAAACATTGATGGAAAACTGGGAGGAGTGGCACCAAATATTTTGTGCTTCACGTTGGTGTCCGATGCCCCCCCCCCCCCCCCCCCGACTGGACTACACTCGACTCAGTTATCATAGGGCATTTCAGAAAAATTATTTATTGTAAACATTGATTGTATTGTTTTGGAACCAATGGGTAATTATGATAAAGATAATGAAATGCTATGAATTACCTTGCTCAATCAAAAGAAAGAAAATAAAAATATTTTATGATTAATGATGTTTTTGCATTCTAAAATTTTAAATATCTATATTTTAAATCCTTAAGGTGTGTCTAGAGTAAGTGTTACTGTTGTTATTGGGGCATCTTTTTCCACGCAGCAGTATTTACGCAGCATTTTGTATTATGAATCCAACTATAAATGCCATGAGAGAAAGCATTTGTCATAAGTTAGCAAAGCCACATATGTTTAGTTCTTAATATGTACATTGCACTAGAATATAGCCATTGATATATTTTGTCACAATAAAGATTTTTAATTTTGTAGACATCTGATTTTGAAAATATTTATAGTTTACAAAAGAAAGTTTTGTGTGTACATGTATATAATATTATATGCTTAGGCTTGTGACATATATGAAGTTTGAAGTTTCTAAATGAAGAAATGTACTATTTTAAATAGGTGTTATTATGCACAGTTTGATGTATTCTGATAATTTCTTACATATTGTCATCCATTGCCACAGAAATTGACTTCACAAAAAGATTAAAGATGTGATAACATAACAACAGGATGTAAGTGAAGATAACATATTTCAAGATGAAGGCTATAGGTTTCATAAGATCTATATATTTATATACATATTTCTATGTAGTTATATTTATGATTATTTATGTACTCTTGAGCTGCATTAATATTATTTATTTTATTGTTTATATTTATTCATTGACAGCATACCCTATACTTGTAGATGTCTGAAGATTGTGCAGTTTTTATGTTAATGAAACCACTGGTTACATCACCATAATGCATTACACTTTATATATTGGTTACATCACCATAATGCATTACACTTTATATATATATATATAACACATATTTTTTTTTTTTAGGAAAAACTGAGAAGAGTAAGTTCCTCTTACTTGACTCAGAACATTGGGCCTTCTCACCTACAAACATTTGCACACCATTTCTGTTTCACACATATGAAGTATTTGAGACTTTCAACAAAATTTTCATGATATTAGTAAAATTATATAGCAAAATTGTTTCCTTTAGTATGGTTTATATTTCTTTGTATTGAAGACTTTCAAAGTAAATGCCTTTAAAGATCAGCACCTACATCAACTGTACATTGCCTCACTTTCCATCAGTTGTCAGAAGACTGCCCCCAGAACCCATAATACAATACCATAGCTTTCCGCAAGGCAGATGTCTGAAGCCTATGCTCCTGTCACATTATAGCAATGTTCTTTTTCATATTAGTCAAATAAATTATTAAGACTTAACAGTAGGTTATGCAATTTAATGGACACTGCAGGGCATAAGATTTGTTATAGCCTTGAGTAATGTTCATATGGTTGTGAAACTATTTACGAAATGGTGAATTTCATTGCAACTTAAAATGAAATGTTAGCATTTATGCTGTTATAATGTACAAGTATGAATGTGATGCTTTTTATTCTTTATATTCCTTTGTTTAAAAACTTTTTACTGTTATTTTTTACATAAAACTTATTATTAAAGAGTTGCCACTTAACTGGCATTTTTACGGTTATGTAGGTAAAATAAAACACAGGTTTTACTTAAGTCTTTTTAATGGCTCTCATTGAAAACTTATAAAAATATTTGACAGCTGCTACTATGTACAATGTGATGAAACAACCCTGGTGATATGGTTACAAAGAAGGTTCTGTGCCAATCAAATGCTTTAAATATACAGTGGGAGTCTTAACAGTAAAACCAACCCAGGTCCTGTGTACAAATACTTCACATAAAATACTGTTGGTTAAACTGACTCTTGTGTCAGTACAAATGAAAAAAAAAGTGCATAGCCATATCAAAATGATTTACATTGAGTCTATACATTATTAAGAACTATACAACATTGTTTGAATTTTAAAAAAAAATTAAAACAAATGAGAAATATGCATTTCTTTAATGTGTCACATGATCCTCATATTATCTCATCACATTCCTATTCAATATTAAAAATATATATATAAAACCTTAATTTTCCCCCTGGCTTGCAATGATCTCATATGTAACATAACGTTTCCACCTGAATTGAGTATTTCAATAAAAATAGACCACAGTTACAAGGTAATTTCATTTATGAGTACAAGCGGTTTGTGGCCACATGGTACAAATGTAGTCCACATCAGTTTTAGAACCTATGGACTAATATAATAACAAACATAAGTAACAACGCCTCAAAGTAGATTATTGCACACTTAAATAACAGTATGATGGAACAAGAACCTGATGAAATGGGAAAATGAATAGAAATTACACAAATAAAACACTTCACACAATGATGCTCAAATTTGAATTTAAAGCTGAATTTCAACTGTGGTCAAATCTTTTTTTTTATCAAAAGGGCCATACAGTAGCATACAGAATTGTTTAACAAGACTGAATGCATTTAGAAAAAATCTGCCCTTTAATCGTCAACTTACAATGTGAAAAAAAAATCATCTCATTTTTATCTATATTCACAACATGGTTTTTCTTTGATTTGTGGTTATTGTTCACAGCTATGCTTTGTATCAACAAGAGTAAAGTACTGATACATGAAAATGAATTATTTGTTCTTTGTAAACCACCTCATAAATATATGGAAGTGTGCACTTCAGATCTGATATTAAAATTGCCCCTAAATATAACTAGAGACCAATCATAACCTCTGCCACAGTAGCTTTTTTAAATGCTTGTTTTGATATATGCTTAGGAACACATATTTCTTGAATGATGTCCAATATTGTAGAACTTAACAACCAGATTTAACCAAGAGCACAGCCTTAGTTCCCACTTTCCTTGAACAAAAGCTGATATCATCTACAGTGAAATCGTCTGACCATCAAGGCATATTAGGCATCATATTCATGTACGGCTGATTGGGCATGTTACCTGCCATGTTTGGGGGAGGCATCTGGCGTGGACGATTTTGTGCATAAAGTTGCTGTTGGAACTGGTGAAAATTGGCATTGTTATAATTTGGATTCCCACCATTAGGTGGCCCTAGCATACCAAAGTCTTGTGATCCCATCCTTGGAGATGGACTCCAACCAGGGGGCATCCCTGAGGAGCCCCCTGGAGGACCTCCTGGCATCCCCATGGGCAACCCCGATCCTGGACCCATCCCACCAGGTCCTGCTAGAGGTGGGGAGTGCATCACTTGGTTTCCTGGTGGCATTCCCATGCCAGGCTGTGGTCCTGGACCATTGTGGCCAAAAGGTGGCATGTCACCCCCTGGCCCTGGGTTTCCAGGCATCATCCCCATCATCCCCATATGCTGACCTTGCATGGCTCTACCTCCTCCTCGGCTCATCAGAGGGAAGCCCTGGTCTTGGGGCCCATCTGGGAAATAACTGAGTTTAGAAGAAGGTACTTTAGAGTCCATGTTAGCCAGTGGATTAGAGAACCTCTGCATCATATCAAAATGCGGCTGGTCTGGTGTTGGCCCTCCTGGTGCACCTGCCCTGATATGTGCTGATGGATTGGACTGAGCAGGAGGGTTGGCAGGAAGGTACTGAATGGTATTGGGTGCCTTGGCTTGAATCTTCACATTAGCATTGCCCATACCCTGGGGAGGTGGACCTGGTGCCCTGTATCCTGGAGGTGTCTGTTGAGGTCTATCACCAGGTCCACCAGGAAAAGGAGGTCCCCTAGGCCCAGGGTAAGATCCCATGCTTTCGGGTTGACCTGGAAAATGACCTCCAGGTCCCTGGAAGTGACCACTGCTGTTCTGGGGCATTCCATTGGGAAATGACCCCATGACCATGCTGGCAGATTGGTGGTTGGTTGGTGGAAATCTGCCCATCATTCCCTGCTGGCCTCCAGGAAAGTTCCCCATTCCTGGTGGAGAATCAAAGAACTGTCCTGGCCCCTGAGGTGTGTGGGGAGGGCCTCCAGGGAAAGGCCCTGAATTTTGTCTGCCCATAGGCCCAAAATCTTGCCCTGAATCCATGAAAGGCCCACCAGCTGCTTCTGGAAAAGGCCTGTGAGTAGGATCACCTTCCATTGTGCTCATGAATGGATGCTTTTCTGATACTGACGTTGCTGTCATAGCAACACTACTGTGCGGCATTGTGGGTGCCATAGACATTGTCATTTGATTCATATCATTATTCATTTGCTGCACTTGCATAGTGGGATAGTTTCCAGGTGTAGTCACATTTTGAATGTTCAACTGTTGTATTGACATTGTTGCATTTACGTATGTATTGTTAACGCTAGGAGTCTGTTGTGATGTGCCACAGCTTCCCTGTGGCATTTGTCCTTGGTTTAGATGATCTGGGAGGGGTGGGTGACCAGCAGTATTGGAGCTGGTGGAGCCTCCCACACTTCCTCCCTGGTTAGTACTTGCACTCTCCTGAACACTAGTCATTTGACTCTGAATTTGAATGTTATGAAAAGGTCCACCCTGCATCATGTTTTGTTGCATTTGATTGGATAAATGTTCCACTCCTTTGGCGAGATTAGCAAGACTGGCAGAGGTGATGTTGGACATAGTGGACTTTGATGATGATGTGGTAGATGTGGATGTTGCACCAGCAGGACTGCTGCTGACCGGCGGAGGATCAAAGTGGGATAACCTACGACCACCAGATGTCACCGACCTAGGAGAGGATATTGCTTCTGATGCTGGCATTGGGCTTTGGATGGATTGTGCCTGGCTGCTCTGACCTGTACTTGATATAGGGCTTGGCAGTGGTGCAGCTGTGGACATTGTAGGTGTGCCTGGTAAAGAACCATGCCGTGACCTTTGACCGCCTTTGGAACTTTGCACTGGCCCTGACATTGGGCTTGCTATAGACTGCAGTGGTGAGTGGATATTCTGGTTGTGAGGATACTGATCTGACCTTGCTTGTTTTTGTGCAGGAGAGTCTGGTGGACCCTGATAAGCAGTGTTCAATTGTTTGGTTATTGTTAACTCCTGGCCTTCATACTGATTCATATAATTCATTTGTTGCGGCGATGGAGTTGGTTGAAGATTTTTGTACAAATCTTCAAAATCATCCCTTTCTCTTTTCCTCTTGGTAGACTGGGCATAGCTTGGTGGTGGTTTTGGAGGACCACTGACACTGGAGACTGGAGGAGGAGATGTGATCTGGAACTGCTCTGGATTGCCTACTTTCCCTATCATCACATTAGCATTCTTGGGTGGATTCGGTTGCCTCATCATGGGACCCATACCAGGACCAAAGTTCTGCCCCATATTTCCCATCATTTCTAAAGAATTCCCAGGAGGGGGAGGTCCCTGAGGTCCAAACATCTGGTCAGGCATTGGGTGCCTGGGTACTATTCCTCCCGGACCAGGTCCTGGGAACATGAAGTGGCCTTGTCCATCAGGGCCAGGTGACATATGACCATGTGGGGAGGTTAATGCTGGCCCTCCAGGGTGTGGTGACATCATGGGTCCACCATGGTGAGGGGAAGGTACAGGGCCACTGTGGTGGGGAGATGGCATTGGCCCCCCTGGGTGTGGGGAAGGCATGGGTCCACCTGGATGTGGGGATGGCATTGGGCCACCAGGGACTTGTCCACCTGGCATCATACCTCCTGGCATAGGTCCACCTGGCATCATCCCTACAGCTGGGTCAGGAGACTGCATGGGGCCTCCTGGGAGAGCAGGGGATGAGGTAGGGGACAAGGGAGGCATTCCCTGTCTTCGCTGAGATATAGAACTGTAGTAAGATGGAGGAGGACCCTGGGCAGAGTTTGGAGGAAAATTCATCCCTGGTTGACCTGGTGGTCCTGGTTGTCCACCTGGCTGACCATACATCTCCTGCATTTGCATCTGCTGATACCTCCTCTTCTCCATATAGAACTGCTGCTGTAGCCTCATCCACTCTCTCTGTGCTGCTGCCTTGCTAGGCAGTCCCTCAGCATTTTGCATACTGACTGTCTGCTGTTGCATCATCATATTTTGCTGTGTTGTCATCATACCCTGCTGTTGACTCATCATAGATTGTTGTGACATCATACTCTGGTGAGAATACATAGCTCCTTGCATACCCTGCATGTTCTGTGCCTGCGATGAGGCTGCTGCATTACTTTGCTCTAAGCCAAGCATCTGCTGAATCTTCCGTAAACTGGCCAAGTGCTCTTCTCGCCTTTGCAGTTGCTCAGGGGTCAAGTTTTCATTGGGGACTTTGCTCTGAGACAAATTACTGTGCATATTAGCAAAGTTCTGATTGGCCTGTGCCATCTGTTGTAAACTGCCCATGGCAGACTGTCCTCCCCAGGGTCCCATCCCAGGGCCTGAGCTTGGGGGACAAAAGTCTGGGTTTAAATATTCTCCACTCATACTCATATTATTTAAATTTGGTGGCCCAATAGGGCTAGAGTTATGAGGTTGCTGCATCCACTGTGAGTTGGGTGCCATACTGTTTGCTGGCAACATTGGATTGGATGACTGCATTGTACTGGGAGTTCCTCCCTGCATCTCTGCCATTGTGTATATAGGCATCCCTGATGGACCAAACTGGTTCATCTTCATTGGCATTTTCTGCAAATAAATATCAAGACATCCGTTTGTGTGAGGATTAGATAAAAAAAAAGAGCAAATTGTATATGTAGGACAGCAATGAAAAGTTAAATGGGCCTCAATTTTCTGCTTAATGACTGTTCAATGTCATTTTAATGACTGAAAAAATTAACACTTGTCATTACATGACTTTAGTCTTTTACAAGGCTTCCAATTCATTCATTCATTCATTCAATACCTCGTATCAGCAAAAACACAATCCATAACTTATACATGCTTTGGATTCTGTCTGCAATGTGTAGCCTATCCTTGTATCTTTAGACCAACCAGCAAACAAATGCACAAATAAATGGAATCTACCAAACAGAAGCTCATTTTATGATCCATTCTAGTCCAAAATAACTTCTCAGGTGTATTATCCCCAATGGCACATATCCACTGATATATAGGCCACCAAAGAGATCATCTCTCCCCTTGCAGCTTCCATAGCAGTTAAAAGCAGGCAGGTAATGGTAATTACTCAATTCTGATTTATTTCATAGCTCGGTAGGAACAAGTCAGTTACCAGCACCAAACACATCACTTCTGGCATACAGATGAGTTGATGAGATATCTTTTTTGTGCCGATGTCTTGGAGTACTCTCACATTTATCTTATAAAGTGCAGTAAAATTTGAAGAGAAAATGTGCTGTGCACTCTGAATAATTGCCTTTAATCATGACTATAAATCTAAGCCTGACTAACAACTATTTCATTATGTTCCCCGCACTACCTAAATCTCTTTTGCACAACCTGAATAATGTATGAAGCAAGATATTGCACTTTGAAAATTGTCTCCTATCCTTCAGTGTGTCTGTCATCTCATGTGTGAAACAGTTGTTTATGTTTGTGGTTCTCATCCATGAGTTGCATTTGCATATAAAACAGATGAACTGTGAGGTCGATGAATGTAAAAGCAAACTGTAATTCTCGCTGCAAAATCCTATCCCATCTTTCAAATTTATATGTAGCGATGATGTGTTAATGTCTCTTTCTTACAGTCTCCAGAGTGACCCCCCTCTGTTCTACCTTGACTATGAAATTACTTCTGTTGACAAATGGCTAGCTGCAGAGCAATAAATATCCCAGACAGCTTTGCCACAACTCACTACCTCCTGGCGCACATTATGTTGTCTGCAAAAATTAACATCACTGTCACACCAAAAGCAATTACCGTCTTTTTTCCCTCTATTTGAATACAACGCAGAGTTGTTTAATGAAGCCTTGCATGAAAAAGAGTTGCATCAAAACTCAAAGATTTTTTTTTCACTCTAGTTTAATTAAGTATGTTGGGTTCTTGCTATGCAACATTCATCATTTTGGAAAGACAGTTTTTAAAATTAAAACATTATTATAGGGATGGATTCAATTTTGAGACCTTAATAAAGGAGGAAATACTTATTTCAAACCATAATTTCCACTGTAGCCCTGATATAAGTTACATAACAAAATATATCCCTATATCTTTGAATAACTAAGATTCCTATCCATTTATAAAATGGGTTTATAACCCAAATTCCAAATCCTTAGAAAAACAATGCATAACAATTTTGAAAGATTTTCGCTTAAAAAAGACCCAAGGTATTGGCATACATAGGTAAAAGTCCGATAACAAAATCATTCCAAAACAAAATGCTGGCATGAAGTGTTTTACAGTCTTCTTAGTAAAGGCTGTCCTTCTGACTTGAGACGCCTATACCCAGACGATAATTATATTTTCCAGAAAAATAGGGATTCATCCTTTACTATTAAGGTTACAAAAGAACAATGAAGCAAAAGGTGTGCCTCCGTTTATACAGAAGGGTGAGTGTCCTCTACAGCCATACTATTGCAAAAACAAAGTATCACCACATCTGGGACTTAATATGTGAGAAAGAGTAAAGTGGTCCAAGGGAAAATTGAATAAATGCACTTTAAGTACAATATTTCTGAATGTTGGGAAGACAATTCCTAGAAGAGGTCAGGACAAGGACTTATTCATTTCAAAGGGGGTTAAAAGATGAATGGGTGAAAAGATGAATACTCATTTAACATATTTAGGAGAGGTTTTGCTGAAGAAATGCTATACTGAAGGATTTTTGTATTACAATTCCGTTTAAAAAAACAGGATGACCACAGAGGGCTTTTCATCTTGTTTGTAAAATATTAATGACATCTGTGCAGAATGCAATCCCATTTACTTTCACCTTCTGGGTATCATAATTAAGACAAAGTTGTGAAAGTAGGTAAAATCTATTTTTAATTCTGTAACCCTTTACCTGCAATGTTTCCTTTGTTCCTGGTTGATCCATGTGAAAGGCAAGAATAGATTTATATTGTCCATTCATCACAGCCTCAGAGGCTTTGTTGGCCAGAGATGTTGAGAACACAAATATCTGACTTTGCTGTTGCACAAAATTCCCTTCCATTGTGGTCATATTTTGTCCCGGTTTCATCCCAGCTGCCTTGACATTTTTGGCAGAACTGGTGCATGGAGTAGTGACAGCAGGTTTTACGTCTGTAAAAACAGTGGGGGAAAAAATATAAGAGTTGCGTCAATTTATTTTATCAGACATACAAGAAAATTGAAGGGGTTAAATGTGATGTAAAACAAATTATTGTTAGATATTATTTGCAGATTCTCATAAACATCTGCTGGCAGATATTTTATCAAATACATTTAAGTGTGACATTTGAGCTATTATAGAACATCACAAAACCGCCTGTTTGTATATTTTGTCCAAATCACAAGAATCAGACATGAAAATAAAATACATTTTGCCTTTGGCATCTATCTACATGGAAGGTAAAACAAGCAAAATCAGCTAACTCCAAAAACTACACCAATCTGATCAGAGCCATGCTTTGGTAATTTACCCCATGCCCATCTCATTGTGCCGCATACGTATTAGATCTTTCACCTTAAACTGGGGCTTCATAAGGTCAACCTGTGGTTCGGGTGATATTTAAATACACCTAAACATTTTATTCAAGACACTCTTTTTTACAGTTCACTACATTCACACATCATGCGAGTTTGAAAAAAAGTTGCCGGTGTTAATGTTTGGCAGATATGTACACATTCTCTCCTCTTTTCTGTAACTATTGAATTAGATAAATTCAGGATATTACAGAACAGGATATTATTATATTGAGGAGTTTGGTTTTGAATTGGATAGGCAGATAAACATTGAATATACTATATCAAATAGAATAATGAAGTAATCTTGCTAATTCACAATCATAATTGGGATATCCAATTCCACAACAATGCAAAGGTATGTGCAGGTTTGTTTTTTATGCATATCTAGCCAGGCGTGCATGGGTATGAAGGTTCCTGCACACTGGAATACAATTGGAATTCCATTTAATCAAACTCACCTTGTACGGTGCCATTTTCAGCCTTGACCTCAGAAGTAGAGTTGTGCATATCTGTAAAAATGCAAAAAAATAAATAAAATAATAATAATAATAATAAATAAATATAAAATAAAAAATAACAACCATTTTTCACTCGTCATCAAACAATTTGTAATACTTCAAACAAAATAAAACCATATTTACACGTGTGAACTTCTTTCATACATACTTTATAATTGTCAAATTGATTGATATGATAAAGAAATGTGAATAACCTTTCTTATCTGTCCCATTTGTTTGTCCTGTTTCAGCGCTTGCAGTGGCTGGAGCAGACTCCATTTTGAGAGCTGTGTCAGCCATGTTGGGCTTGTCTTTGTCCTTTTCGTGCAACATTCTAGTCACATCTGCAATTTGTCGTTTGAGGATACCGTCCTTGTGTAAATCTGATGCTTCAGAATTGTCTGGATTTGATTCTCGACTCTGAAATTGTTATCAGCAAATTAGCAGAGAAAAAGACACTTTTATTGGTATTCTCAGCTTCTAACTCTGGCCTTAAGATTTATTGACAAGTCATCATCCTCATAAAATATGGATATAGATACAGGAAGAATGAAAAAACATTACAATAATTAACAGCATTCAATGTTTTTACCATGAGCAGTCAATATAAAGCAATTACAGCAATTTGAGTTTTCTACTGTTCCTTGTTTTGTATTGTTATTATGCCCAAACATATTAAAATACCTAATAAACCTATCATGTGGCTAAATATGGACCTTTTGTGGAATTCAACATTACATAAAATCACAACACAGCAAAAAATTAAGAAAAATACTTAGCCACAGAAACACAGCTAAGGGACTCCTTTCACCAATTTAAACTGTCAAAGTAAGTGACAGAAAAGACAAAATCTACTGAAATGAGTAGAGCTTTACCAATCAACCAATCAAACTGATGTATTAATTTTTTTTTCAAAAAATTGTTGGCCTTTTAGTACCAATATGTAAGTACCTTATCATTAATTTTTCTACAGTAATAATATTCTATATAAATAGTGATGAGCACTGAAATCTAAATACTGCTATCACAATCTTTTAACTTATACACTGCATGTTACACTTTTGTGGGTTCATTCTCTTTGAAAAACTACCCCTCATGCTGTTAACATTATGGCTCAATCTATTTCTGAAGACTGCTAAATTCCTAGTACCTGTGACACCTTTAACAAAAATGTCTACTTACAAAACTCACATTTCAGTTACAGCATAAAATATATAACAAGTAAAAAAAGAAAGACACTTGTACTGATTATGATCTATACCTGTAAACTCTCACTCAAATAAAATAAGAAGAGATTCTGAAAACCATCAGATAGCTTCAATGTACGTCATGACCCAACTTGCAAAAACTAACCACAAAATCACCTACGTCCACTGGTTTGACACTTCTGATATTAGCCTCCAATTGCTTAGAAGACCAGAGGAATACAATTACTATGACACAGCAACAGATACAGTTAATATGGATCATTTCCCAAAGACAATTTAAATTAAACATAATTTTCTGCAATATCGCTTTTTTTAGCAACTTCCTATGAGGGTGAAAAGCATTATTGGCTCTTATGATTATTTCATTCTGTAAAGATTTGTAAAAATTATGCCACATCTGCCGGTATTGAAATACTGTTCTGTGTTCACCACTGATGGTGAAATCCTTTCCCTATACTGATTGTGCAACATGATATGATAGAATAGAATTTACTGGTAGAGATTCTGTTCTAATTGGAAATCAGTAGTTTAGGTAATACATACACACTCACAACTCTTCTGACTCTTCTTCTAACTATAGGCCTCTTTCTACAGGTGTAAATCTGAAGAAAGAAGAGAAACAATACGTGACTCTCACTGAAGATTTACAGACGTCTTTTGTGAAACAAAGAATTCATGCTGGTATGGAGTTTTGCAGAATTGTTAATACAGTACACTGCGCCTTCTGCTGTCAGTATACTTTAAGGAAATCAACTTCATCAAATTTTCTAAGGGCAAACTTTAAAAAATTTACTAGAGTTTACTTAAACTTCACTAAATCAAATAGGTTCCATTGAAATGAAGCACAGAAGACTTGTAAATCAAACATCTCTAAAGACATCTCGAAACTGAGAAATTATCATCAAGAAGCTTCGAATCCATGCATTTATACCTCCACATTAATACACCCAGATACCAGTATTCCACTGTGAGAGAACCTTTGGGAACAATAAATAAGGGCCTGATATTGCCAATGCCATGTACTTGGGAAGAAAAGTGCCTCGTGTTTAATTACCTCGAGCTTCTGTTTCTGCCCAAGGTGACAGATATTGACTAGCTAATCTGTTTGGCTGCTCATTAAACAAATCAAAGGGCAGGATAAATGGGTGAACCTAGCAAGACATATAGCATGCTTGCTATGCTTCTCTTATAAGCTTAAGTGACTTACACTGTGTACAAGGTACAGGTTACAATTAAATGAGTAAACTAATCCAATAGAATAAAACACTACTTAACATGTTGGCTGCCGCGTTAAGGGGGGGGGGGGACTGACAGGGCGGTACATTATCTTTGACAAAAGACAAAAAAGCATCACGAAGTAATGTTAAATTTTCGAACTGATGTTACAAAAGCTACATGTCAACTGTTTGCATAACAACACAAGTTTGTAGTCTAGCATACAGCCGCAATGTCACTGAGATCCTTCGTGCTGTTTTACCATTATGCACTGCCATTATTACACCTTAAGTATTATATCATAATAATAAAACGAAACTCCATTACAGTTTCAAATCTAGACTGATTCCTCAAACAAAAAGGCTAATATGGAAGGAACATGCTTTCAAACAAGTGCATCCTATTAGATAAGAAAAAAATCTTTTAAAAATGGGACTCAACTTGCAAAAAGAGTCTGTGAGCAAGGAAAGAGAACCTTCCACGCAACAATTACTCCATGTCTGACATAGTAGAATTCAAATCATTTCAGTCTGTTTTAGGAAGGAACAGCAACTCCTATCCAACCTGCCATGGAGAAAATGGCAACTGTGACCGATAACATAAATCAATATCACACGAGATAGATTCAAATAAACAAACCTCGACACAATGCACTCAGTCTTTTCAGTCTAAATAATAACAAGACAAAAACCCTGGAGCAGATCTTCCACGTGTCCCCAGCCTGTGATAACTCTGCACTGATCAACTCTGCGACGACGTGCCCTGTCCCAGATCGCTTTCATTGCCATTGCATGCCTAACACAGGACTTGTGCAACTTACACTTCCATTAAGAGGTACAGAGTGCCCCAGTTAAGTGGTACTAGTGCTACCTGTTAAAGAAAACAACTGCAAGAACTATATAAGCACTAAGTTCTTTAAAAGAGGTCAAGAAATTGAGGAAGAAATAAATAAATAAAGAACGGAGGTTAGGGTGATATGTTGCTCTTTTTCATCTCTGTGTGACACGCAACTCTTAGACACAACTAAAAATGTGCTTACTTTGGAAAAATAATGACTCGTTGGTGACAGTAACATTGCAGGTTATTCTAACTGAATATAGATGGTTAAATTTGCACCACTGAGACTTTTTAGCATATACATCAATAAAAAGTTAAGGGCAACAAAGAAAAACACAACTGTAAACTAACATTATCATAATTTAACTCTACCACTTAAAATCCAAAATATTCAAAGTTTGTAAAGTACTGCTCACTACCCAGTTTATTTTTTTCTTTTTTTACTTAAAGGACAGATGAGGACATATAAAACTCATCTTCATCTAGAACTGCTCTCCACTTTACAGCAGATGATCAGTACCTTGCTGCCCTACTTAACCCAAGTGCAATACATACATATTAATAGCAGAAGAGGTGTGGACTTCCACTTGCTTCAAGTGCCATCCAATACATTCAGAACAGCTGATCCATGTTGTATCCCTAACTAAACACAAGTGGAGCACATGCACATTTACACCAGCTCATCCGTGTTATGACATCTATAACTTATTATTTTAAGTGGGGCATGTGATCATTAATCAAGACCAATATGTGTTACATTTTAACCAACAGCGATGCACCATATGCTTTTTTCAAAGCACTTGATACTAGTAACTTCACTGACTAGCACCACTGTATCATGTTACGCCATCTAACTTATTACTGTAAGTGGGGCATGCAATCATTAATCAAGACCAATATGTGTTACATTTTAACCAAGGGTAATGTACCATATGCTTTTTTAAAGCACCTGATATTTGTAACTTGACTGACTAGCACCATAGCATCATGTCTAACTGGCTCACACCAGTTCTCGGCACTTAACAGGATCTACACATTTGTTTGAACTGATCCATGCGGCCTTTTTAGTACAAGTGCAACATATACACATTAATAACAGCTGATCCTTGCAGCTTGTCACTACTACTTTACCAAAATAACCCAATACTTCTTAATGATAAAACCATGAAACTGAGCTTTTTTCCTCACTTCTGCTCCCTTGTGGAATCGGAATCCATTTCTTAGGTGCCTCACGCTGATATATACTGTCTCAGCGGGCCTAGTCACTGCGAAGAGCAAGTACCCTAAATTTCTAGAATCAATATGCTGTTCACCTTCAGCTGAACACAGCTACAATTATGTGTGCAAATTCAACCTCACTTCCTAACTGTGTTTTCCTTCTCTCCATTGACATTGTTTGCATTATTTATACAATGTGCTTGTGTCTCGGTGTAAATGCGACTGAGAGTACTATATTGATCATATCTGTTTTGAGCAAAATACGCACCATTTCAAAAATCAGATTCACTGCCACTTTGAATACACTGTGACGCTGGCTGGGCTCAATACTCCCTGCTTTGAATCCAGCGCTGAGCTTGTTTTTTCAACATTTACCCCAACCACAGATTGTTTAACTTGAGAGAGCCTGAAGGGGCCAAGATGTTTTAAAAGGTTTATAGGTACACCAGCAATTTGCTAACTGCACTCATGTGTTTAAGGCACTTTGTATTTGCAATACAAAAGAAAGATGTATTGATCTCTTTTATCCATAGCATCAGAACAGCACTATAAAACAGAGAGGAGACACTTCCTGGCGAAGAATTAGGACAAATCAACATGGCCATAGTCTCTCACATAAGTGACAGGTGACAGAGAAGACAAACAAAGACGATAAATGTGCTGATATATACCTTAACACCCTCTCTCTCTCTCTCTCTCTCTCTCTCTCTCTCTCTCTCTCTATCTCTCTCTCTCTCTCTGTATGTCTCTAGTTCGCATATACACATACCACATAATATGAACAAAGGTAGACAGTGAATTTCTCTCTCATTTCCCCCCCCCCCTCTTTCTCTCTGTATGTCTCTAGTTCGCACACACACAACATGAACAAAGGTAGACAATAAATTTCTCTCTCATTCCTTCCTCTCCTCCCCTCCCCCTTCCTCTCATACACACACACACACACACACAATATGAACAAAGGTAGACAATAAATTTCTCTCTCCTTCTCCCTCTCCATCTCTCTCTCTCTCTCACACACACACACACACACATGCATGCAAACACACACACACACTACAGACCTCCCCCCAGTCATGCCCTCCCACCTCCTTTGACTTATCAAGAACTATCTACTTGCATCAGCAAACCCACTGACATTCACAAGGCGCCAAGGACACCTCCATTCTGGGAGTGCCATGGCAATATTTTCGAAACCACTGACAATCTATAATGGCACAATTACGAGGTGTTGTTTTCTAGAAACCAAGGACAACCTTCTGCAACATCAATAACCAGATTGCTGTTCAAATATTGCTTCCTTTGTTAACAGCTATCCAGTTACTTTGAATGTATGTGACAGAAGGTGTAACAAAGAGGCCTGGCTGCGTTTATAACAATTGCCAACATACCTTATCTTTTTTGATAATTGCAGAGGAATAAGGTACTAAAAATAATTCATGCTTCCAACATTGGGTTTATTGTTGTTTTCCATTGTTGAACAGTTGGTTTAAATGATTTCTTATCCTGAAAAATATACCAATCAATACTGCATTCTTTAAAAAAAAAAAGATGAATTTTCCCAAATCAATTGAGCAGTTGCCAATCTGTCTAAATACAGTGAGAGATGCTGTCAAACTGCCTTGCTGTTGCCATTTAAAGAATAAAGCATGTGAGCTATCTCCATATTGATCAAGCCTACAGGGGGAGTCAGGTCAGATAGGTTGTGTGATTCTGGATATAATGAAATGCATGAATAATCTGAAGAAATCATTCTACAAACTAAAATCAATTCTTTTGCAAAGACCAATTTTGGCATGCTCTACCCTGCTTGGTCTGCTATGAAAGGCATCCTGTCCATTTCTATATCTAGATATTTAATTTTCATATTCTACTCAGATTGCCTGAAGTGATATTCCAAAATCCATAAAATCACTCCACAATGGCTGTGTTCTAACCATTAAGTCTAACGGACCAGTCATCAATTATGAAAACAAAACAAATTTAATCTTAAGCTATCCCATCTTCTCAGTTAACAAAACACTATCGTGTCTATTATTCTAATCCTGTCTCCAACAGTATTTTTCCTCCCGTCTCCAGACCTTATACCTCTCTAACACACTCTCTCCTCCTCTGTCACAAACCTTTTTACAAGCTTATCTAATATGGCACCCGCCCCCTTTCCAATCTTTTTTTCTATCTCAAGCTTGCTGACATCTTATATTCCAAGTGGAACTAGTACCTACATTTTCACTGGACACAATTTCCATCTTGCTAGTAAGCTCCTTTCTGCCTATCCCCAGTGGTACCTTTTTACCTTCATTGAGCAGAGTATCCATTGCATTTTAAAACCCTTGAGTTTATAATATACTTCAATTTTTTATGATTATGAATATATTACTTATCTTGTATCACCACTTCAGTAGCATTGTTCTGTAATAATTAACCCCCCCCCCCTCCCAACACACACACAAACACACACCGTAAAGTCAAGGAAAAGAAAGGCCTTAGAATTCATATTCCAGTAATGTCACTACCTGCCTTCAATGGTCTTGTAATGCATGACAAACATTAAATTGCTGTCTCCTTGTCAAAAGTGAGTTCTCTTGTCTACCAACATTAAACCTAAAACCCTAGTACCCACAAAGTACCTTTTCCTGTAACCAGCCGAGATGTAAGTTTTCAATTAATCATTCCTAAGTTAACAAAGAACTGTGGGCCTAACAGCACATCTGTACTCAGTGTAAATGGATGACAGTTGCTTTAAAGCCACATAATGCAGTGTTAACTACAAGCATCACTCTCCCTAGATCAATGTTAGGACCATACATTAAGCAATAATGTTAATACTGGTAATTGAATTATGACCAAAAGCAATCATCAACTCTGTCACCCGAAAGATCATCATTTCTCCATGCCTGCCCAGGAACATTAGACAGTGAATGAAAAATATTGAATTGGAGCCTTACTAGGGAGATTGATCAACTTACCATCAAAATACCAATAAGTGTTGTTCACTGCAACCATCCCCACACTGCTTGCATGCTGGAACGAGAGAAAAGCAATCAAGAGTACTGTACACAATCACTGCTACCCTGTCTCTACGCTCCCCACTGTATAAATGTGTGTGTGAATGTGCTGCTTCCCTGTAATATGAGGAATAAGCATGCAGATGAGCTGGCAACATATTCCTGGGTATTGATCTACCCAGTAAATCATATCTTCTAATTTAATTTCACACGGATGTCACTTTTCATTTGACTGAATCAACAATTTTCACACTCTGCTTATTTGCAAACAGGAGTAAGCATCAGACTTGGGAAGACTGGAGCAAGGCTGAAGAATTTAAAGACAACATTTGTTTGCTCAGTGCAGCATTCGTGATGAAGTTAATTGCAGAGAGAAAATAAAGATAATTATTTGTGCAGAGAACAATTACCATCTAATAAACCTCCTGGCTTGATGTTATGCTGTCTCATATTGCGCAGAGTAGCGGCAGCTGTGACTTGGGAATGCTCACATGCCAGACACAATAACTATGTCACTTCAGGAAAATATTTCATAGACTTTTCCCACCTCACATTTAATTTGACACATAGAAAGGAGCACGCACTGCAATAATAGTCAAACGATGAACCTTCCCCAGAAATTGTATCAAATACATTGGAATCATCTAAAGCAACCATTTTCATCATTATGTATCAGATTGATATTCCTTGCTGACATTTAAGATGCCGGCACTTATTGAATCAAAATCAACTTTCTCATTCTGCTTTATTCCCCACTACTCATGAGCTTTTTACAACCAATGATTCAAACTTCCATGCACATCAACGGATACATACATTTGCATATCTTGTAGACAGGGGCAAGGCATTCTACCTTGCTTTATTAGGAGTCTTAAACAAGTCACAACCAGCCCTACTGATACAATATGACCCATTTCTTCTGCATGAGCCTATTTTCTTTGTCTATTCAATAATGTTTACGTCTTAATCTTGTTTTTTTTTTTATCTCTTCACTGATGCTTACTCCTTTTTTCTTCCTCTACCAAATCTAATGGAGAAAACTAAGGGCCAATAACAAAATCACTTTAAGGACTTGCTGCAAATATTTATGCAGAATAAAAGAAGGGGGAAATGCTTTTAAGAACATTTAGTGTGCTCATTTTTATATGTTACTCACTAATAGCATACAAAAGCCTTCTGTCCATTTCAAATTTTTATATATCAATAGTAGGAAACATAACACTAAGCTCTTATGCTGTCATTGTTTCTTTTCTTTTTTTTTTTTTTTTTTTTTTTGGTTATTTTGGTTATTATTTTAAATGTGAATTATAAAAATTATACATTCTTAGCAGTTTGATAGATGCTTAAATACAAAATGTGCTGATCCAAAAAGCCCCAGGCACCACTTAAATTTACCTTAGGATGAACTATAAATAAATCACATATATGTTTTAAATCTGTCCACAAGTCACTTTAGACTGTCATCTGTGCTACATACTGTTATGACAGATTTTTTCTTGAAGAGAAAGCCAATCTTCTCTTCACCTAACCCTATACAGTGTGATTTTAAATGTCCAAACTGAGCTCCAAAGACAAATATGCCTGCCATACTGCAGGCAGAACTCACACTAATCTTCACCCTGAATCATGCCATTAGGCCAGACTCCATATCAGATCCTAACTGCAAGATCAATCTTCACTCCTAGTAAGGCCAAAACAACAGCTTTTTTGTTGTCTCATTTTAAACTACAAGGAAAAAAATATGATTGAGGAATTTAAGGATGAAAGGAATTTTTATTCCAAGGAAAGGTAGGCTATTTAAGCTTGCAACATTGTTAATTATTTTAGACCCTAGGCCACCACAAATTTTGAAGCACAAGATTATGAACCCTAAACCGAGGGAAAAGACATAAAGAGCATTGTCTTATGAATTTTTAAAGATTAACATGCTAACTACCGTCCAAGCAGTAATGCTGATGAGACTCACTGAAAAAAGCCAGACAAAAATCGAAAGACCAACTGAGACTAACCATTTTTTGATCAAAAACATATTTCAATAAATTCATTATCTTTATTTATTTTTTCTTTTTTATGTAGAGTGCAAGTGTTAGGTAGGAAAATCCTCCAGCAAGAGTCTTTTTTCCTCTGCACAGGAATATACTTATTCACAGCTATAAAAGCGTGACCTTTTCTGCTTGGCCTTGTTGGAAAGCTTAAGTAATTAACACATCTATTGGAGTGACTTCGCAGTGCTGAAAATGTCAATGAGTCTCAAGCTGGTTTGTTCTGCTGGTCTCAGGGCACACTACTACATCAGATTAAAATTGATGGCAAGGTAGAAACAAGTGTTTTCAGGAACTGGTTCCAGGAAATGCGTGGCCTTTTTTTACAGCAGAACCAGATCACTTATCACTAAACAATTGCATCTTTGTTCACTGGAGTGTCAAGTGCTAGATAAGGTGAGGACCGAAAGAGATTATGCCCTAGATTGAACAACAAAAAACTGACAACCAGTCTTAAAATTGCCTGAGAAAATAAAGTGAATCTTAAATTAGGCATAACACCATTTCTTTAAGAAAAAACCAAAAAAAGAAAAAAAGAAGAAAGATAATTATATAGGTATATCAAAACAGAATAACAGGAAATTTGAACTCTGAATAAAAAGAGGGGGGTGAGGGAGAGGCAACGAACAGAAAATATAAATTGGTATAATTCATATCTATTCAGTGAATGCCTTGGAAGTTAAAACTGTTTTGATCATTTTTTTCTCTTTTGACCTTTATGGCTATGTTATATACATGTATATATAATAATATATGCTTGCCTGTTGTAGCATATGCACAAACTCTTTCCACATGATACACTTATGTGCCGTCACAGCTGACTCAAAGCTTGTGTTGCTCAAAAACACCAGAATTTGGGGAAAAAAAGCTCTGGCACACTTCTCATGTCAACAGTTCCATAACCATTGCCATGTGTTCAATACCAACATATAATATTTCTAAATCGTGACCCTCTGCCTGAGCATCTGCAGTCAACCAACTATGTTCTCACTAACTTGGCCGCAGCTCTTGGCTTGCACTCGGGCAGAGCCAATTTTCCTGTGCAAACTTTACTCACCATAGTGTCCGGATCATGGCTGTCATTTAGGATGTCCCCCAGCTCCTCCTGCCTTTCCTTGCAGACATGGTGTTTCAACAACAGAGAAGCTCGATCTGAAATATACAACAATGACAGCTGTCAATCAAATGTCACTGACACTTAATGCAGTCAGTTTTCTTGGCAGTTTATCAGCAGTGGTACCAAATTCAAACTTTCTGTAACCAATGTCGTATTATTGTTTAAGCTTTGATTCAGAGAAATGGTTTCTTTTAATTCTCTAGTTGCAGATATTCATCTTTTTAATACCAGTCAGAGTGTCCTTCGCCTGTCTTTCAGCCACCAGTTCAATACTCATACACTATTCAGCAAGAATTTTTATCAGTCCACTGTCTACTTTCAGTCAGTAGAATTCACATCTTGAAGCAAGACACCATGTCTTTCTGGCATTTTAGATGACTGTATCAAAAATGGATGCCATTTGAATCTTGTAGGTGTTTCTTAATCATAATCAGTATATGTAATTGTGCATACCTGAAAGCCAAAAAGTTATTCTCTCTGCCTGTGTGAAAAAACTCCTATCAAACCTACTTATCTGACCTGTTAAATCTAAATTATATCTTTTAGTAGGATATCTAGGCAATAACAAAGATTTTTTAACCACAGCTTTCCACATCGGTTATATCACATTTATATGACATATCTGCAACGATTACCGATTATCACATAACCAAATACTAGCTAGAGTGTCTGCGGATCTCAAAAAAAAAAAAAAACATTACTTCAATTTTCTTGTTATCAAACATATGCTACCCTGAGTGTCAGAGAAACGTAAAAGCTAGCTTGCTAAATATACCTCGTGGTGGAGTCGCTTTTACGACTGGTATTGTTGATATGGGTTATATATGAAATCAAGATCGAGCTGACAATACCGGAATCTAGAACCTAGGGTAACATATGCAGTCCTGTGACTTGATTTACTGATTCATAAAATGAAACCATCATTGCAGTTTTGTTCTATCCTCATCCTATTTTACATTTTATTTTTGGTCTGATGACTGAACAGCATTTTTATTGCAAGTTCTTCTCTTGTACTGTCTGTATTAAGGGTGAAAGGGTGGGGATGGGAGTTCAAATCCATTGCCATTAGAAAAAGAGTGGTGTGAACATTTTTTTCTGTAAAATCCTATAATTTGATATTGAGAGATAATAAGTTCCACCTATGTTCTACTGGATAAAAGCAATAATCTCTTCACTTAGACAGCCTCTGAAGAGAAATGTTGTTTTTCTCTGAAAAATGTCTGAGAAATTGTGAAATCATAAAGAGGGATTAAAAACAAACCCTCCCCATATCCAATTCTTTGAAATACTCACTGCCACAAAATCAAATGTCATTTCACGTCTTATTTTCTTGAAACACGGGGAAACTTTTCAAATTTCATGGCAATGGGGAAGGCTCTTGGTGCAAGCAAAACTTGAGATAAATGAGATTTCTAGAAATTTCCTAGAAAGGAAGTCCCTGGAGAGTTAGCATTGTCCAGTGCAAGTAATAACCAGTCCCTAATGATGACCAGATGGTCAGATCTATTATCAGTATTGATGAATATTGATGGTCACAACCCATCAGTAGATTTTTTGTCAACAAATTGAAAGCATCAACTGTGTCACAGAAAATATGGACCATAAATTGTTTGAATGTTTTGAATGGATCCTGGTAACAAAGGTGAAATAATTCAAACTGCACTGAAGGAAAAGGCTTTTAAGTTCAGCATCTTCCCATACTTCCCATCTTCCACTCACTGCTGTTTGAATTTATGAAAATCACTGTATAACACCTGATGTGTGTATTCTAAATCTTTTCCATTTTCTGACTATTAAAACCATTTGGAAAAAGGCACTTCCTCATCATTAAAAAAAACTAGTGCCAGTCATCAGACCAAACAAATTACTAGCTTCCACCACAGAAATAATTTTCTACTGCTGCTAATGTATTTTACGACAAATTTGGATAAAACATTCAAATGCAAAGTAAAACTTTTTTACTGCTTGAAATTATGGGAGCAGTTTTGCAACTGATTTCATCTTCTTAGCTTTCCTGAGCATCTGCACAATTATAGGGTTGAGTATTAAAACTAAACTACTTTTGTAGGTGACTTTCCAAGTTTCTAATGATCATCCACCTTGGCCTTAATTATAGAAACTCACCTTTTTTTGTGAAGAGTCCACCTGAGTTCAGAACCTTTAAGTACTTGCACACTTGCACCTTCTGGGGTAACAACTGTTTTAAATGGGTCTTCTAGTAGCTTACTCTGAAACAAAAAAGAACTTATTTAATTCTGCTGACAAGTCAACCACGTAGGTGCCTGCAATGGTAGAAAAAATTGGAATATTACATGAATAGACGGTGTTACTACCTGTCAATAAACAAGAATAAAAAATCCAGTTAACAACTTTCAAAAACATATACCTGCATGAGCTGCTCATCAGAGAGAAACATGAATGAAACCACTACCACAAGTTTTGCTACATACGACACTTCATCTGTAGGTTGTTTGTCAAAGTTATGACTAAGCTAGATCAGGTTCTGAGATCAGCCTAAATATTACGACACTCCTAATAGATTTTTACCACCAAAACCTTGTGCCCAGGTGCCACATAAGAAAGTTAATATGAAAATGAAGCAACAGAATTACTACTTTTTCACTGAACTTGATATATATATATCTTTGCAGGGGGCATTTATAACAGAGGATACCTGAATCAGCACCAGACAGACACAAAACTTTTGTCAACAAGAAACCCTGTTTTTGTTGCTCAAGTGTTTGCTCTAATCATGCCAACTGTGACATCTGGCAAGATGTCACATTGCACAGGCGGTAGCTACATATCCACAAAGTTTGAGATGCCACACACACCGTTCCAATCTGCTCTCATCACATCTACATGCACTTCTACATTCCACTTACACCACATTCCACCATTTTATTTCTGTTTTGCAAGTGCCATTTTTTCCTGCAGCAACAAGAGCCATGTTGAATATTCAAATAGGAATTTGACAAAATATCATTGACATCAATGACAAACTATGTGCCGCCTATTTGCTGCTCTGGTCATTTTGTTCCACACACAATAAAATTAAGCAAAATGCTGATAAATTTATTTCTTCCCCCACTGTGACAACCAGTTTGTCATCAGTCACCTTGGATCTTATTAGCATGTCTCAGACAGTCTAATAGCTTATCTTTATTGTGTCCAACCTAGATTTTTTGATCTTCTCTGAAGCAATGGATACAGTCACACAATGCCACAAACAAAAAAATGTAGAACAGACAATAAACTTGAAAAAGTAAACAACTGTATTATAAACAAAGGGTCATCTATGTGCTAACACTGCACAAAAACTATAAGTACAACTTCTTGGTGTAATGAAATAATATTGTTTTTCCTGTAATGCTTCTTAATATGTCTCTTCTTAATATGTCTATCATTTGAGAAGTGGAGCAGGGGGGGTAAAAGCTCTGTTAGCAATATACATGACAATCTTCAAAGTTCTTTGCACCCGTGTGACATGTACAAGCCAAGGTATTCATTTTTTACTTTCAGTTCTCCCACTGGGCAGGTTAACTACAGTCCTGACAACATTGTGTACCTACCTAATACTTGACGATCCTAGCTTCCTGTACTCTTCTCCTGACAAGAAAGAAGTGAAAAAAATCCATTTTCATCTCTAAACTAGATTTAAGGCAATGAGACCCTAAAATCTTCAGCGTTCTAGTGAAGTGTGACACACTGCATGGCTTCACTGCACTAAACTTATAGTAGCTAGGGACCCCTCTCTCTCTTTCCTGGCCTACACATGACCTCTCCTGTGCTATCAAAAACACCAGTATAAATAAACAAATGAACTTGAATCTGACCTCTAGGAATGGGATGTATTTCTATTTTATTAAAAACCATGCATTAGTGCCTGTAAGGGCTTATTCACATTTACTGAACTGAGAGGCAAAAATTTATAATTCATGGAGGTTATAAATGGATTTTTATCACTTTGTGACATTGCTGCAGCATGCAAGTTTGGATGAATCTCAGCTTCTGTTACTGCAGTACTTTAAGTCGCAGCAAAGTAAAGTAAATTACAATGAAACCTTGCAACAAAATAATACCAATAATGTGTCCTTTCATATGTTTTTCTTCTACAAAACAACCAATGTTGACAATTGATTTTTTTTTCTTAACGGATTTTTTCGTTATCACAGACTGATCTCTTGAATTCAACAACAAACAGTTACAGAACAAGTGTTTGCAGAATAACACACCTGATAACATCTGCCTTACGTGCTTTGCTCACAAAATGCTTTCAAACAGAATCCTATTTACTCCACTAAAGCTTAGTGCCTTTAAGACTTCAGATACCAATGATTGGAGCTTATTTAACCAAAAATGCCTGGTATAATACTACTGTTATTGGCTGTTACCCTACATACGGGTACATAGTGAAATTCAAACAAAGCAATTATTTACTTGATGATGAATGGATAAAATGTGAAATGGTATCTATTTCTATTCTATTACTGTAACAATAATAAATGTTCCAACCCATTTAGAATGTAAGAGAGGCTGCCGTGAGTATTAATTATTACAAAAACTTAAAATCAAATTTGTAAACATATTAAGTACTTGCTTCCAATATGCTCTGAGTAGGTACCTAGAAATGCTCTGCAAAAATGATCAGCCTATGCCACATTGGAATCTTTGGACTGCAAAATTTCAAAACTTAAATAAAATATTAATTTCCCTTCCCCCAAAAAAGAATTAAACTATATACACTGAGGTCCAAAATTATCTATATTCAGTTTTTGGTATTTTGAAAATTCTCCATTTTGACATGCAATGACTTAAAGCACGTATGATTTGAAAACAAATTGTGAAAAATAATGCAAAAGTAAGGTTCATGGAAGAACTAGCATCATAACAACAGATTTTTAAGTGGCTTCTCAAAATGGCTGTATTTATCTAAACCCTTTGTGTACCTCTGTGTGTAAAGACTCCTCCAAGGTGACATATACTTACTTCAAATCAATAGTTAAAGCAGACACTTGTTTTTCAATTAGCAAAGATTGATGGGACTCTTCCCCCTTTCCTTGTACCAACATTAAGGAAACAAGACTTTTGCAACCATTCAGGAAGTCAATCAGCATCCCAAACTGTCAGATAAAATCAAATGTCGTGTTGGGAAAAACTGGAGGTTGGATAATCCTCCCAACCACAATAAAACACAATATATAAACTCCTTACCACAGTGTCACAGAGTGCAGTGCTGCCACCAGAACCTGCTGATGGCACCCTAACATGTCAACTTTCAATTTTTAAGCCCCTTTTTTTAGTCTGTTCCATTTTCAAGACAGGTAGATAACTGATAATTGAAGGGCAAGCTGCTTGGAAAAGAATATGGATATCTCCATACCTTTTTATTCTCTGATATTCCTTAATTTTTAGGTATAAATGAACCCTTAAGTCAAACATTCCCTATGTAGCATTTCATCTATAAGTTATCTTTTCTAAAATCTTTTTTTTTTAATCCAACTTAGCTTCAATTTGGTAATTACTCAAAAATTTCAAACATAAATAATTTCCCCACTTAAAATGTTTCGTTAATTAATAATAAAGTTAAAAAATAAATCATCTTATTAAAAAGTTTTTAAAAGTTTGTTTGCTTTGTGTCAAGAAAGTAAATTATTGTAACTTACACATCTTGAAAACTTCAAATATTAGAAAAAGTGTGACATTTGATAGTTCTACAAAATTACTATATATATATTAATCTATCTAGGAACCATAAGGCCACAAAAAGAAGCAGCAAAGATTTGGCAAATAGACTAAGACAAGGAAACGAGGAATTCTAAACACATACACAATACCCACTGTGATATCAGGTTATATCATAGTCAACATACAGGTGATAATAACTGAACCCTGTATGAAAACTTTTGATGGCCCTTCAGGAGGTATTACTATGACAGTAATGCTTACACATGGTGTGACTCTTAGGTCATTACTTTTACAGTACTGATCAATTGAAAATAAAAAGCCTAATACAATATACTTTACAATTAATTCAGATTTATCAATTAATCACTGCTTAATTGAATTTAAGACATTGGGCTCAGTAAAACATAAACTAATGTCATCTTAGGATTACAAAGAGTTGACAAGCTTGTACATGTATAATCAACAGTGATGACAATAAGTGAATATTGCCACTGCTAATCAGGAACACTATCAACATCTTTCTCCTACCATATCATTATGAATAATAACAGGAACTAACTCTCAAATGATTGCTAAATATAATCAAGAATTACAAACAGCCATAATAATAATAATCACACCCTGAACCGTACCTCCTGTTTTTGTTGACAAGTGGAGAAATAATTTCATCATTCTCAACCAACGCAAATTGTGTCAAGGGTCTACTGTGACAAAGGAAACCCCACACAAACCCATCCCCTTGTTTTGAATCGAATGCTGGAACTGCAAAACCACCGCGCAAACATGTTGCAAAAGTTCACGTCCTGTTTATACCTAGCTTTCAGAAGCTCAACAAGTGGTGTGTGCTACTGGTGCCCATTGTTGAAGCTTCCTACACAGTGAAGTACATCCTTACCTGTCTGTCATTGCAGTCAACTCTCCTTATCAGAAGTCCTCTACAATATGCCAGGCAAGATCATCCCTCTAACAGGCCATGGTAGCTATTGTCTCTTGTTTGCCTTTGCTCCACTGCATCCCGCGCTCCATTCAACCTGTTTCTATGTCTTGTGTACTTTCAATTTAATCGACAAACATGTTTCTACACAGCCTCTGAATACAGTGAAAGAAACTTTTCAAACTGGTTCATTCCCGCAGCCAAGTCGCAACAGAAATAACTTTGAAGGAAAATAGCCTCACTTTAAACAAATGCTCTATTACTGCCAAATAAAGCCAGCTTAAGTATTGAACATATTGAGTCATCAGCCGAGTTTTCAGTAAGGATTTGATAGTATTAATCAATAAGACACAATGTTTTGTGTTTCAATAAAATCAAAGCATTTAGTGCTACCAAAATTGACCCTTAAGGAATGAGACACAAAAGGTAATTCAATACACACCAGACAGTAGTATCTTACTTAAACAGTTATTCTCAATATCCTCTTAACTGATGCTAATCGTCTCCTTTTTCTCATTCTATCCCTAGTAGCACCTATTCACCTGTCTAAGGCTCTATAGCTTATTACTGCAGCGTGGAATTTATAATCACCTGATCTAAGGGAGTATAACAACAGGTTTATTGACTTTGTTCATTTTCAAACAGGTGTAAATCAGGTGTGTTTCCAAACTAGGTCAGCACCTAGATCACTGCCCAGAACACACCAACCAACTCATAGGTATCTATATCTCCCTGTCTAGACCTAAAACAAGGGACATGAAAAAGCAGCATGTTAAAGATATTCTGTTTCAGTTACAAAAATTCTGAATAACTTTTTTCCTTCTATTTGCTATATTCTCTCTCCCTCTCTCTTCATTTATCATAAAAACTTCTTTCCATTTATCAAAAAACAACATTTGATTAACTTATAATCAACACCTCTCCATTTGAGCTAAAAATATACACCCAGTATAAAGTGTTTTGACTGAATCATCTGTCATTAAAAAATGACTTGCAGCTGTCTAAACTGATGAAAAAAAAACACCATATTGTCCTCAACTATACACAAATGTTGAACATCACAGTCACCCTTTGACTTACTAATATAAATGTCCTTCACAAAGACACCTCACTGATTTGCAAGCTAGAGAATTTTTGTCGCAACTTTAATTTCCCACATACACCATCAAGACGCAAATAGCTGCCTGGCGTAAAATGGAGTCCATCATATACATATATACCAAATTCATAAAACACCCACTGATGAACATGTATCAGCTTTTAGCCCGTGCTTAGAAATTATGCAAATGTACATTACCTCAGGACACCAAAGGCATCATCTGTTGAAAGGAAAACACTTCATAAAATTCGCATTAAGTTTTACAAAAAGTGTAATGCACATTTTCAAAAACTAGCACAACAATACAAGCTTCAAATCACATATTTAGCTTACCTTCTATTATAAAAAAAACAGACCATGAAATTACCAAGCCATTTTTTTAACTGAAGCAGGTGGATTAGGAAGAATCCATACATGTTTAACAACATGCACTGTCAAAATATGGTATAAAAAAAATACCTTGTGGACACCAAAAAAATATACAGAAACTGATAACAGATATACTGCCGACATCCAGGTTAACTGACACAACTCGGAGAGACTGCAAGTGTCTTCACAGTGTCAATAAAACACAGGTAACCAATGCCATGACCCAGTTCACATGTAAGTCATTTGGAAAATCTGGACCATCCAAAAACAAGCTGTATGGGCCACTGTTGAACTGGAGCAACCAATCTTATCTGAGGGCTGGACTGAAGAAGATTAATGTGGCTAATAATACACTTAAACAAGATACCACTTTACACAAACCAGAATTTTTCAGTGGCAAGTGCCTGTCGTATCTGTCAAATGGTCACAACAAATGCAGGTAGACTTATCTTCTAGTATGATGGTACTATTACAGCACAAAACCTACTAAGATATGCTTGCAAAATAGCTCATTTGGAACCAAAAAAGTGCAAATCTTCTTGGAAATTTGATGAGCTTACTTCATCAGTTGACAAACTGTGTTTTAAACTAAATACTGGTATATTTTGTCATAATAAAAATTGCATGAAAATGCTTAATTGACTGTCATATTGATCTTGTAGCACTAATATTCTGAGAAAGTTTAAAATGCAGTTGATACAACACAGTGCAGGTTCTTCCTCACATAAAAGACCTCTTTGTATCAAAACTTTTTATAAGACAGGACAATGCTTTCAGTTTTTTTTTTTCATCAATGTCCTTACTACACACCTCTCCCGCAATATCCATTAGGGCCAGATAACAGATATAACCACAGCAAAATACCACATAATTAACCTGGTCAACTTTGTACCCAGTTGACTGTAATTTCAAAAACCATTTTCTTTACTCAAAATAGCGTATTCAAAAACATTACCTCTACTACACATTGTACCTCATAACCAAAAATTTATTGTATATGCTCAATACAATAAGTGTTAGAATACTAAATCCAAAGAAAATGGTTTTAAAATTTCATAGAGTGTCAAGACAATTCTGAAAAATAGTAGAATTTGCCAAATTGTACCAATCATTCACAGATCCATGGGTTTTCTACATCAATGAAGGTGGATCATATAAAGCGATCAAATACTAAACTTATCATCAACACCACCATCCCTGATAATTTAGATTCAAAGAACAAGCAGATCATTACACGTAGGTGTTTGGGTCAATAGAAATCAATATTGTACAGTTATTGGTGACTGTGGTCAAATGTATGTTGACACCCACATCTTTCTATCATAAAAGGTTGTTTTTCATTCCTCTTCCTGACAAAACTGATCACTGCAGCGCTGAAAATATTATTGCTCAACTTTGGGTTGCACAATCTAATCAATACAAAAACGTATGTTCTTTGTACCTTCAATAATGACTGAGTCAATAAAAATGATGCATTATTCTGATCTGCAGAATTAAAGACAAAAATCTAAGTTTTCAATTATAGTACAAGTTCCACTATTTTTTTATTTGGTTGTCATTATTAAGCTAGTGTAATTAAGTGGCTGCATCAAAGATTTCAGCAATTTTTTCAATTAAGTCTGACCACAGTTCCACCACCCCCAAAAAGTTACCAAAATACCAAACCTTTACACTCTGACCAAAGGGTCCCCATATAGTACACTACAAAATTATTGTATCAAACCCTGTGGGATTTCACGTTATCAACGGTAACGCATTCCTTGCCAGACATACCCTTTGAAATTTGAAATAGTCGGTGGGAGCAATATCACACCTAGATGCAAAGTAGCACACACCCCGATGTAAGTGTAACATAATGCAAGTCAAGTATCGTCTCAGACTTTTTCCAGATGCGTAACTGAGGCCTACCCAACTACCAGGCTCGGCACTGAATGATCAAAAATTCACCCATATATTGGACCACACTACCCGTTTTCAAGGTGTGCATCAGTACGCATTTCACAGTATCATACCCCAGAACAAATTTTGAGATGAGATGCACTACTTTCCAATCCAGCTGAAAATCATCATTATCACATTGCATACCAGGCAAGAGCAGTGTCACGTCTGATACTTCAAAGTGCGTACTGATACACACCTTGAAAATGGGTATTGTGGTCCGATCTACCGGTGAATTCAGGATCATTCAGTGCCGAGTCTGGTAGTTGGGTAGGCCTGTAGCTGAGTGACTACACACAACCCCACAATACTGTCCACCTCTGTTGCTGAGGCACCCTTAAAGGGGTGGAAAGGGGTGGGATAGTTGCATAAGACCAGACAAGCTGATTGGGTGTTATCCCACAGGGTCCAATACCTTTAATTTTATATACTATTTTGGAGGCCCTGATATCACAGTGTATCAAACCTTCATATATGCAGAGCATCAGAAGAAGAGGAAGAAGATAAAATCTACAACCTACAAATCTGCTTGGCTGTACCACAAGCAAAATATACCTTATCTGACGGATAAGCAGGCCATTCAATTATTTGAAATGTATTGCTGTGCATGTCAGAATTTAATAATGACAAAGAAATGGAAGGAGTACTTGATGAATAATCAACATTTTATCTGTTTCACCATCTATGATAAAAGCATTTGATTTTTTTTACTTACCTTGTTATTTAATGAAGCAAATTAAGTTCTTCTTGATAAAAAGTGATAAACTGCATCAAATATGACAACTCCCAAGTACTTCTAATGGTCTCATAAGGTTGTCTTGCTGAAACAAATAAAAAACATAGTTTCACATATGAAACATATTATATCCCTATGAATGACGATACAAATGTATGTAGACATTTCTTTTACATAAATATAATTGCATCTCACCCCTATCAGTGAAAGCGTAAATTGGGATATTGTTAATTGCAAATATATAAGATGCTGTTGACTGAAACACAAACATGAAGCTTTGTTTTTCACATGCTGTTAAATTGAATCTTCAGTCATGCTATACTCAAAATTTAACTGACAGTTGCTATTCTCATTGTCTCTATTATACCTCTGTTGGTGCTGTATCAAGTACTGACACATTTTATTCCTGGATGTCAAATTTTTTACCTAACTACTTTCTGTAATAAATAACAACAGCCATACTAAATTATATTTGACTGGACTAACATGTCTTATGTTACTTTCTAGATTGAAGTATGTTATGAAGATTTTCTAGACATGGTTATGAAACATCCACTAACAGTATATCAATAAGTTAGTGTAATTTCACCTGGCAATATAGCTAGAAGGTGTATTTGCCTGCCTTACAAATGATCCATGAAAATTCTTTCTCCACGGGAGCCAATAGCTATACATTATTTGTTGCTCACCCAGTACCTATATCATCAGGCATAGCTTAGCCTAATATATCTCCCCACCAAGGAGTTCTACACTACCATCATCATCAGTGCCTCAGCGTACCTTGTCATTTTATCTATCGCCTTATCTACGCCACCCTATTTGCACACCAGGGGAAATAAAAGGCTTTACTGCTACAACCAAAGCAGTGAAAGGCAGCCCTGCAGATGTGTATTGTCATTAAAACTGGGTCTTTGCACAAATTTGCAGGTTCAATTATTTCCTACTATGAGTGGACACAAAACCCCCATTGACTGTGCGCCACTGAAAAAATTTTAGGAATGATAGCGGAGAGGCAATCAATTGTGTTCTAATCCCAGTCTGAATAAAGGGCACCTACACACATATTTGCTGCACTTAACATATAAATCTACCTGTTGTGTTTGGATTGTGTGCTGATTAATCTGTGCTTCTCTTTCATGCCCTTACAGGAGAGTGGCTGGAACAACAAACTTACCTCCTGACCCGGATTCACAAGATCTCAATTTTATATATCACCTTTCAAACTCTGAAAGGTCTCTGAACTCGACTCATACGTCTTCTCACCCCTGTCATGTTATAAATCTAAGGATAATAAGAAGTATTTGTCACAGATTTTATCTAAATTTACATAATTACAAAAAATTATTAACCAGCTGTCACCTCGACTAAATCAATCTTTTCAGTACTATGTCACTTGTTTCATAAGGCTTGGCCGTCAGTGAATCAAATGCATTGTCCTAGTGAAGTAAGTCATCACCGCTATGGCCATTAGTGTTTACATGGTGAAACAATTTATCATCCCACCCAAATTGTAAATAAATGTCTCATTTCCCTACCAAGATGGATACACTAGCTTTGGTATGTCTCATTTTTTCTACCTGTATTAATATACCTATCTTTACCAAAGAACCCCCCCCCCCAATACTATCCCAACAGTACTCAACACCTTTACTAAATACCAAGTTATCTGGGAAAGATATTCCTTACTTCAATTCTCCTAATTAATGGAGAGAGACCCCCCCCCCCCAAGAAAAAAAGATAAAAGCAGTACCTTGCCATACCAAAATATGCTGTCCCTTCAAGCTGTCCCTAGCTCCCAATGATGATGTGAGAAAAATAAATACCTTTTTTTTCTGCATGTGATTCATTCACACAAACTAACCAAACAAGTGACAGTCCATTTATAACACTACCACACCATCAGCAGGCACAAACAAAGACATGAAGTTGTTTCCTTCAGGTGATGATACCGCAGGAGACCACTTCCAATATCCTGGTTCGGGGCCGAATCTTCCAGCTATCCTCTAGATTGCTTATATTTCTTCCTTATAACCCACAATCTCCAATTTCTATATGTCTTAATCCTTGTTGCACCCCTTCAACCTCCTGTCTGGTGTACCTCACATGTTTCCAAACTTAGTCACAGACTGTAATGAATGAAACTATGTAAAGAATGCCTACGGCACAAAATGTGGAACAAGGAGCTGACGGGTAGAAACTATAGTAAAAAACCAAACTTTCAACATTTCATGCAGAGCATTATTCTAAATATCTATATTGTTTGCCTTAAATTAAATTAAAACCATAGTAGCTGTGATAAATTCTGTGGTTGAAGGAAAGCACATTCATGCCATTCTTAGGTGTTCACAGAGAAGAATCTTTAGGCAAAACACGCTGATCCTGTTGATTTATCCTTACAGACTAAATTCTAAGGATTGAACATGAATCTACAAAAAAAAAAAAAAAACTTCATGCTACAGCCACGTGTTCTGGATTTCCGTTCCACATTGCAAAAATGCTAACAGATAACATAAGGTAAAACATGGTCAATCAGCCAAAACGTACATTTTCAATTTTTCATCTCAAATATTCAACCAAGCTGTGTATAATTTGATGTGTGCCAGACTGCAGTCATGTAGGCAGCATATTATCCTACTCCTAAATACGTTTCTACCCGTTTCTCAATTCTGTGACGAGACATCAAGGTAGAGTAAGTTCACACAACATTTCCCTACCCAGTTACCCTTGAACTATATCAATATCATATCATAAGCAAATACAAAATCCAAATATACAACTACCTGAAGATAAAAAGAAAAAAAAACCTGAGGTCGGTAATAGCTGTTGCTATCCTAACGGAGCTTCTCTGCTCTTCTCCATTGAGACTGCACTCTGGTGACTCCCCATATACCAGCCGTCATGCTATGTGAACACAGACTAAGAAGAGACAGATTTGAGGTCAAAACCGAATCCTGGTCTCCCTATCACTTCATCTGTACAGAGAGTGAACAAGGTGTTTTGAAACATGGATAGTGTGACCAACTTCATTTTCAAAAATAACTGTAAGATAAAGAGGCAGCCTGCACTTACAGCTAGCAGTTTTGCCTTTTGCATTTCTAACATGTAGGCAGTAGGAGAAGTGTAGAAGGAAATGTACTGAACCCTATGCTGCATGAATAAAGTATCAATCAATACATAATTTTCAGCAATAACTCCTTTAAACAATGCATGGCTTAAAATTCGAAAGATGGTGAGTGCAATAAATGCATCAAAATCTTTCTTTTTTTTTTTACAAAACAATGGCCTTGACCTTTGACCTGAATATCCATGGGGCATATTAGGCTAGTTATGACCAATGTCTGTACCGAGTATCAGGACCTCAGAACAAAAAGATAAAACTAATTCAAATTTGGTAACAGATGATCTAACCCACTGGATGATTTCATAATATCCCACCGTTCATCGTTTGCGGGGGTACGGTTTTTTCTCTCTGATATATCATTTCAAATTAAACTTAAACCTTATGTATATATCAGAGAATCATAATAAATTATCAGAGACAATTTTTCACGATGCTCAATAATAAATTCCATCTTCTCAAATAAAAGACAATATCCTTAGAGTGCAATTATAAGTAGAGACAGGAGTGTGAGTTATTGGTAGGTAATTATCTGGTCAATAACCCTGCTCAGGACACTTATGTTCTGAGTGCTATTTATTTTCCAACGCCCAGTTATGCTAACATGTTATCGAACAAACATTATGTTCTGGATACTCTATTCAAAGTGAAATAGATACGAGTTTGATTTATGAGACCCCACATAAATCATGTTTTGCACTAGAAATGATTATTGGCCAATGTGCAATTAAGGATTGTTTATGATGTGGAAATAACTATTGTTTCTTATGTACAAATAATTACTTTTGTGGCAGTGTAATATCATCTGCTTTGTTCACAAAACAAATTACAAGTAATTAGACCCGGATGAGAATCTGAAAACAACAGGGCTTATTAAAATTAAAAATGTTTCTGTTCTTACATCTATCTTTCATAATGTCATTCCAGATCCAAATATATGATATGTTATTACATCTTACCTAGAACTAACCTTTGTGACAAGCCTAAAATATTTAATTTTATTAATGACACAAATCTATTTCAACACAATGGCATGCTGTCTCACCTGTAGCACTCATCTCAAACATCACAATGTATTTTACTTTCATATTTTTCAGTTCACAAAAATATACATTTTGAAGAACCATCTAATTATCATAAATCACCCTTAAGAAAAAAAATGATACAATTTCAAAAAAAGTCCAGACAAATATAGAAGAAAGGATTTCTTTTCCTCTGGAAAAGGGGGGGGGGAGAGAGAGAGAGAGAGAGGTACTGGTCCTCAAACTGTAGAACATTTCAACCCATCTGGGCTTACACACATAACACTGATTGCCATAAGGATTCTTTGAATATTAATTGACTTAATTTAAACTTCAGAAACTGCTGTTTAGATGCATCCACATTTGTCACCCTGCCCGTGGCTAGTTGTACTGGAAACTTCCCTCAGGTATAATAATGAAAATTGCATACCTGGGGCTTGCAGAGGGTGCATCCTGAAAATAAAACTAAAACTGCCTTAGCTAATACTGAATGAACGTTGCCTTTGATTTTATATAGACTTGTATTGTCTATCACTATCACTAGTATATAACCTTTGACTACAAAAAGATGAACTGTTTGCATTTGTCCTTACCACTTACAATGGTATCATTTTGGTTAGAAAATCAACATGAGATATTTTTAAATAAGGAAATCAAATAAGAACTATGCATCATTTCGTTTAGAACTAATAGTAAGGTAAATATACTTAAGTAAAAAAAATAACACTCAAGGTTCAGCTTGAGATGTTTACATATAGCAAAAACCAAGACCCACATTCTGGCATGCTGAATATTTTGTTTATGTGTCATTCTCCACATATATCTATTCTATCTATCTTTAACCCAAGATTTCACACATTTGCACAAGCCCCTTTCCTGGTATTCTAGTCAACACAGAATACTTCTATTAAAATTCTTTAACCTTTCTTAAAAGAGTATAGCGACTCTGAATAAGGACAGAGAGCATGGTAAAGGCATGAGCCTCATACATACTGTGGCATACAGTATATATCATAATAAAGTTAGTTCTAGTGCCATTTAAAAAACCTATGGAGAGACAATAAAGAGACAAGACATATGTGACAAAAGGGTCTACCATTTAATATCGACAGAATAAGCAACTGGTAACATGTTTGCTTAATTAAATGCATCAGTTGTCTCATATCATAAACATGAAGACAACAAACTTTTAGAAAGGAGACTTGATACGGCACAGGTTGATTGAGGAGACTCATCAATATGCAATATTCAATGTATATCTGTCTTAATGGCAGTAACGAAATATGCATCACCGTTACATCAACCTAATATAAAATGCACAAATTACCAAGATATTTTGTAACATCTATTTCTTTCGGGATTTCAACACACTTATACATGCAGCATGGATGGTAAACAATTTTCGGCTACCTCTTAGTATTGACTGTAAACTGGTTGCCCAGGCACTCCCTTCCACCATGCCTTCCCCCGGCTAAGACTCAAATGAGGACAAACAAATTAATAAGTAGCTGACAGTCAAATTCAAAGGATTTCCACAAGTTACACTATTTCTCCGAATTGCCAAATGTGATACCAAAACCATTTACCAAAAGCACAGTTATAACTTCGTAACTTGGACGATGTTACCTCAGCTTTTTGCGATACCTGGTGAAGCGCTTCTTTGTTTTCAGGTAAACGTTACTGAAATGAACAATCAGACCCGAGTTGTACCTTTCGTTTGTACAGAAACTGGGTCATAAAGCCGCTCATACAGGGGCTGCTAGCACAGATCACGCACCACATAGAAAGAAAAAACTTACACTTGTGAATAAAAAATCACCTAACCATTATATATCTTACTTAGAATTTTGTTCTTACCGGGCATGCTATGGTTAAAATCAGCACGAATACACTGGCACAGCAGCGGCCGCATCCCAACAGGACTCCATGTTGGATTATAATCTGTGATCACGTGCTCTCCAAGTTTCACGTTTATTGGCTACCAGTGGTTTAACCAAACAAGCGGTAAAACATCAAAGAAAAGATAACAAAAGGCAGTAATATAGCTGGAAATTAGCATAGTATGTGGAATGTAATATTTATAAAAGAATAAAAAATCTCATTTTGCTAAAAACCGCCGTAGACCTTGTTTAGATTTACACAACTGGTATATAATATGTGTTTATTAGAAATTCACCCATTCATTGACAACGTCAAATAAAAGTAGCAGTAGGTTTCATGTTATAGTTCAGTTGACTGCCACTTTTTGTACGGTATTTTGTCAAAGATTATAGTTACATTTAGTAATTCTTTATCCTTCTTTGTTGGGATCTACAATGTAATGGAACCAATTAAACATCAAAGACTTTTGATAAAATAGTTAAATTAATGCTTCAAATATGCATCACCAATTACTTAAGACGAATAAAACGTTTTATTCATCCAAGCTCAGTGGCGGATTTAGAAGGGGTATCAAGGGGTCCTGCACCCCCCCCCCTTCGATTTCTGAAAAAAAATCACACTAATGTTCCCCTCTTGAAATTATAATTTTGAATAGTTGAATCATAGTTCTAAACCGTACCAAATGGCACCGTTCGCCCTCTTAAATACCAAAATTTTTCGGGGCCCTTCAGTGGGCCCCGAACCCCACGCCCGGGGGGGGGGGTAATCGGCTTTGCATTCGCGGACCCCCTTCAAGCTACCAGCTATATTTTCTACTAACACTTGATCAAAAAGGCGGATGAAGAGACGTGGGGTGGAGCCGCATTTTTTTTTCTTATTTCTAAAAATTAATTCTCATATATTTGAGCATTGAAATCTTTAGTGATGTTTTCCTACAATACTTGCTTCGCCTTAAAACAATTTGATTTAACTTTATTTCATGTCTGAATTTTAAATCGTGGACACAAACACACATGCATAAACACACATTCATTCGTATCGCCCGCGTGCCCTCTCGGCATTCTGTCAGTCAGTTCAAATTCACCACAAGGTGTCAGCACTATATTGATAACAAGGTGAATGTCGCATGCTGTAAACAACCTGGCGATGCGTTAAATTTCTCTCGCAAAAAAAAAAGCCCATTTTCATTTCTTTGAGAAACACATCCAGGAAGATTGATAAATATATCCTCTCCAAAGCATGTCGGCTACACAGAAGAACAATTTTAAGGAGAGGAGAGACTTAGGTACGTGTCAAACGTAGATAACATAGGAAGATGCCAGGTGGAATGGCTGACGAGGAAGTGGTTTTTACACTGTAAAAAATAAACCAGATTATATTTAAAGGATTGTTCATGATATTTATTTCGCTAAATGATTTGATAATGTACATGGGGGTTTAGCCTGTGTGTCAGTTGTTGTTTTTAGCTGTATATAGCCAAGTTTTAAATCGGACATGAGCATGTACCAGTACGCTGTACGATATAAGTAAAATAAAAATGTTATGATGAAATAAATAATTTCTTGTGGAGCATTTCCTGATATCTTATTTCTCAAAACCCAAAGGCTGTTATTGACACATGTGGCAAATGTGAATCATATATTTTATTAAATGAAGCCTTCTTTTTATTCAGATGTCAGAAAAAGAGATGTGGAAGAGGTGAAGGAAAAGTATCCTGACAAAATCCCAGTATGTATACTGTATAACAGGATTTCTTCTTTAGTTTGGTTCAGTCATATGCTAATTCACTGAATGAAACAATTAGTTCTGTCCTAACAGTAATTGAGAGTGACAGACTGTTGTGTTCACCTTTTTTAATTTGTTTATTTTTTTCACAATATCTTCAAAAATACATTTCACTTTTTATGTTTGTATAGTTATTATAGTTTCAACATCACAGGCATATCCTAATTAAGTGTTATCGATAAGTATTTTGCAATTATGGCAATGCTAAATAGCTTCAAGCAACCAAAAGTTACTAGTAGTTATCTTTTCCTCCTCAGCAAACACATTAATATTGGATGATTAATTCACACAGTATGTCCCCTTCCTATACCAGACAAAATAGAATTGGGAAAATTTTAATTTATTTGTACAGTTTTCTACTTATTATCTTTAGGTAATCATTGAAAAGTATGCGGGCGAGAAAAACCTTCCAAATTTGGACAAGTGCAAGTTCTTAGTGCCTGACAATGTCAATATGAGTGAATTGGTGAAGATAATCAGGTATATGTTTGTTATAGGAATTTTTAATGTCAAAACTATAAGAAAAATTGTTAAATGTTTTAAAAATCAAAATAGATAATGTTTGAAATTTAAACCAATTAGTTGATTTAAACATAAAAAGTAGTTAAATTAAAAAATTTAAAGATGTTTTTTCTTTTAATGGTTACCAATTGTTTCTTCCCAATAATAAGGAGGAGGCTCCAGCTTCATCCAAACCAAGCATTCTTCCTACTGGTGAACAATAAGAGTATGGTGAGCAACACAACCCCCATCTTTGAGGTGTACAATACACACAAGGATGAGGATGGATTTCTTTATGTAACATATGCTTCACAAGAGACATTTGGTTAAAGACTGATGTTTTATAAACTATTTCATTGTTTTTATAATAATAAGTCAAAATGGTAAAAAAAAGAGTATTAGATAGAGTACAAATACCATGTGTTGAATAAAATTACTATGGAACTGTTTAGTACTCTGACATTATCACTGTATGTTTTATGAATATTTACTCTTTTACCAACAGCCATATTTGTTGTACGAGTATTCTTATCTGCTGATATTGGATAGACCAACAGATTATTGAAGATCTGGTGAATGTGAAAATATAAATTAGTTATCACACTTGTATTATTATTAACATAAATAAGTAAACACTTATTTATTATTTTTTCTTTTTACTATTTTTATTGTAATCTTTTATTTGCAAGGAGGGCTTTTACAGTTTGTGAGAGGGTTGAAGATGATGTCATTTACTGTTGACATTTTGAGAGCATTATGCAGCAAATATTTTGTTCCTTATAATCCACATCTTAGCTAGCTGCAGAAGCAGGGCCATAGCCACTGATTTCAAAGGGGAGTTCTTTTTCTGAAAAAGTGGACATTTTACCATGAAACCTTTATGTACCTAGATCAGTTTTTGCCCAGAGGAGACCTTTTCCTGGCGAAAAAAGGGGTTTATTCAAGACCCCCCTCTCCTTCCCTGGTGCCTGAGTAGATAACTTGTATATATTAATGTATATAAATAGTGTTGATAATTCATGTAATTTATTAGGGTATTAAATGGAATGTTAAGTATACATTGTAATGTGGTATTCTGAGGCATAAAACAATAAACAGCTGTAATACCTAACAAAATTATTTTCCCTTTTTTTTTTTACTTTCCTGGGAACTTAAAATCAATACTGTGTCGTAGTTGTCCTAGCAACAAATGAAGAAAGTATCAGTAAATGAAACAGTGACAGTCACATTTTTTATCAATCAGTAATCACTGAAGTTATTTGTGGTGATAAGCAGTCTAAATATGCCACTGGTTCATTTATTGTCACGTAAATGGTATAGAAAGGGACTGCAATTATCCTTCACCTACGTGATTCTTATCAGTGTTTTTCAGATGTCTTGTTTCATTGGCAAAGTAACTGGCAACCAACATTTTGCTTGCATTGTTCTTTGCACAAAATCGAAAAGGAAAATGTCACTTAATGCAAGTATTTAACTTGGATGTATTTTTTTTTCAGACTTTCATCTTATAATTTTGTAAACAAAGTAGAAAATCAAAATTTAGATTCTAGTCTTTTCAGTTAGCACACTGTCGCAGCTGATGTACTACTGAGTATATAAATCTCATTCAACTATTATAATCATACACTTGAGCATACATTTAATGTGAAATTTATTGGAATGTAAATTTAACTTGAGAAAACTTTAAGGCTTGGTGGAAAATTATTCCAATAGAGGGATTCTGATCAATTTTTTTCCATAATATCCAATGAAAATTTTACCTCGACCATTCATACAAAACGGTGTTTAAACATATTTTCCTGATCATCTCAAAAAGATATATTTATGGTCATGGTAATAATTTATTGATCCATTTATGATCCTTTGCCACAATCAGTTTACATGGATGATTTCAAAGATTCTACAAATAAAATTGACAAAATGATATTGAAATATATATATTAATATAAATACCAGAACATGTTCAATACGGATAGGATTTCTCCCTCTATTATAAACTTGTACAAAAAACAAAACTCCTGTATGCGTATATGTAGAAACAATGAATAAAATAAAATTACTATATATTTCTGCATGTGCACTTGAAAGAAATTTCAAATCTTGTATGCTTTTCTGCAGGATTGGTAAAATTTCTACTGGTATACAAATGTTAGCAGGAGTTATCACATGGTACAATATCAATTCAGCTGAAAAACACTTGGTTCTGACAATGGTCTTGTATGTGATACAATGTTGCCTTTGCCAGTTGCAAATCATATCAGATAAATTCAGTGAATCAAAGTCTTCTTTTTCTCATTTAGTTTCTTGTAACTTGGAAGGGCACCCCACATTTGATCTCTCTGTTTCTTCCCTTCTGCAGTGTCAGAATAATCCAAAGTATCAGCGTTCCACATTCCAACCCCTCTTAGACCAAGGCTCTGGGCATATTTGTACTTGTATGTCAGGCTCTCAGGATCATCATACCAGAATTGGGACCATTTTTTGGTAGCAGGATCCTTAAACAAGGATGTAAAATGCAAAGTAATTAAGTGGTGGACAAAATTGAAATGTTTCAAAATTTTAAGTTAAATATTTTTTCTTACATCATTCAACAAAGATTATATTTATTCACATTTATATTAAAGACTGACTTAATGTTCTGATGATTAAACTAATTATGATGTACATGTACCAATATACATATACAAAACTAGACTTCTGTCTTTTTTTTTTGAATGAAAGCCATGTTTTGTTAGATCTTAATTACAGAATCTCAGTTTTCATGACAGTTTCCTTTCATCAAATCAAGAAGTCTCTTCAAACATGCAGGGATCTAGATCAATTTGGTAACTGCATGTATAATAATTACTTATAATTATCTCTGTTCATAAAAGGGCAAAAACCTTGTCATACCAATCTAGCTCACTTTTATAAGCTTCTTGAATATTAAATTATATGAACTAAAGTGTGCTTATATGATTGCTCATTGTACCTGATAATCGAAAAATGGAGACTTTGCAATGTCATCCCACTGTCTTCCTGATTTTGAAGCTGGAAGATAATTTTCTATGATCTCCTTGTAATTAATCTGGGACCCAGCTGCATCACTGCAGTTCACCCCTCGAAAAGGCACATGTTTGATATAACAGGTGGTTCGATTACTCTGAAAATATTAAGAACGATATAAAATTTAAAGGACATAGTCACTACAATGATAGGAAAAGGGGTAGTAAGAGTTCACCTGATGCAATGGAGTATTTAAAATATGTATTACTTAATCTGGCACAAATTTTATATTTTACCATAAAAAAACATTTTAAGCAAACTAAATTCCTAGTATCTGTTTTCAGTGCATTGCTTGCCTTTTATGTACATGTACTAAGTAAACAGACATGCTGAAACTGTCAGTCCAATCTGTCATGACCGGCAAAATTTGTTTGGACCGGTAAAAAATTGGACTTGGTAGGTCCAAAGGACCGACAGGAGTTTTAAGAACCGCAATTTTGAATTTACAGTCATCATTCGACATACTTCACTAATAAAATTATATAAAACCCAAAGCATTTTTACCCTTCCATTTCAAACCGATCACATTCACAAAGTAAACTACCTAATCGTAGTGTCCGTCTCAATTGAATAGGGCGATTTTGGGTCTGGCAAAAATCCATTTGGTTCGGCAAATTTTTCATTATTGCCGGTCCAAATGTCCGGCCATTCTGAAACCTTTTCAGCATGTCTGAGAAAAGTAAAAATCTTCACCTTCCAATATGAAAGATTATGCCTGGATTATTAGTTGCATTATGACAGTTTTATATAAAATTATTCATTTCTTACTTTAGTATTTGCTTATTTATTTTAGTAGATCTTTAACTTAACAATTTTATGCACAGGGCCTAAGGTCACTTAGATTTAACAAGAATATGTGCACACCCTAATTACCTTTTGTGACCTTTTGACACAAGGGTACTTATAACCATACCATGGTACCCCTAATACCAGTTTACTTGGGTCAATACCCAAGTCTAAGAACCTTTTTAATCCTGAAAGTGTATATAAAATCCATATAAAGGTATTGTTTAATACTCAAGTCTTTTGAAAGTTGTTCTGATGTTGTTGGATTACAGTAAATTTGTTGACAGCTAGCGTAAGAACACCGACAATTTCTTCAATTTTATCAACAATGTCTGACATGACACATGGCAAGCATATGATCATTGCAAACACATGAAAACAATATTGCTTTAGGATCAAGAAAAAATGAATACAACAGCATCATTTACCGCTACTTGTCTTTTGTAAACCTGAATTTGGTCCAGCCACACAATCAGGTCCAAATATTTGACTTTGTTCATCATATGCCATGACAAAGAGGAAGTCAGTGAGATTGGCCATAGGAACTGTGTCATAACATCTTCCATCAATGCAGTCAGGGGACCATGCTATGTCAAAAGTGACCTAAAGAAAGAAGAACAATAAAATTTATCCTCTGAGACATCTCTGGTGATTTAAAGAAAAAGACCAACAACTTATTGGACTCAAGGTGCCAACACATACAGGTAAACATTATTTAAGAATTTTTTATGCAAGGAGTCATCCTAAAGCCAAGCAATTTTTAAAGAGTTCTCAAAATCTTTGAAAGGCACCCTAGAACTGATATATTTTCCATATATATACAAACTTCAAAAAGTTAAAACATCTGAAAATTTAGATAGACACTATTAATATCTTCAAGACACATACACACACAGACACACACACACACACACACACTTACCTACAAAAAGTGTATTTAAAGGGAACAAGCAAAGATTTTGAACATGTTCTAAGAGCATAAATCCCTTATTGTTGAATTTACCTAAACTTTTAAAACATAAATTGACAGATAGATGCCTTTAATCAATTCCAGAAACTTAAGTAACCATGTTTACCGTGTCCTATTCAACCTCGGTAGTCAGATGTTTTGATTTTTCCAAAATTGTTACATAGTCATGGTATCAGGAAAGGAAGATTTAAGGATGGTAAGTCGGGAGAAAATGCCCTTTACCCCAGGAAAATTCAATAATTATGAGTTTTGGTGGCAAAATCCTGGCTCGTGTCCTTTTAATGTTAGTTTATCATCTTAAGCAATTCAAAACAGGGTAAAAAGGCAAAAGTCCATTTAAACCACCAGCACTGTGCTCTTGCAATAGTAAACTAAAACAAATCACCTGATAGCTACTATTGGCTTCTTTGAATAAAACATAGCTGAGTCCAACTACAATCCTCAGACCAAACCGCACTGTCGTATTGTCTTTGGGGATAGGATCCTCAAAATCTATGTTTATGCCATCCAAAAAGTGGTCATGTACATACTCCCATTCCTGAGACACCCATTTGGAAATATCATGCTCTTCAGTTAAATTTTGGAGTGGAAAATTTGCTAATAAGAAAACAAATGAAAACCATAAAATTATAAGGTACACATAACCACTATGGTTCAATTCTATGCATGCAAAGATCAGAGCAAGAACACTCAAGATCAAAATCTGACATTAATGACAAAAACATTGAAATCTACAAGTTTTTTAGAAAAAAAGCATGGCAACATTCACACATTTCTCAACACCTAAGCCAATGTACTAGTACACTCCCGTGTATCTACATGTAGTCTAATAAACTTTCAAAAATATGGTTGTTACTCACAGATTTTCACTGCTCTTGCATTATTCTTATGTGCATGGCACATCAGCTGTGCATCATAAAAACCAACCATGACGACAGTTGTTATTTTGCTCCAGTCATAAAGCTTCCAGTTATGTGATGACAAGGCAAAGATAAATACCTGAAACAATAGAAGGACAATGGTAAGGCATATGGGCTCTAACGTTTGATTTGATCAGGTACCTCAACTATAAGGACTGAATTGTTGTTTATACCAACATGCGATTCAATTAATCAGGTAAGTAAATCAATTTGCCATTGTCATTTTAAGAAAACAGTTCAATTGGCTCCACAGTGTATTTATTGTAAAGTGAAAAGAACTTCATAAAGTAATCGGTTATTCGTAGACAGCAAAAGAGTGTTGATCAGACAGTTATCTTACATACAGTGAGAAAAAATATGGTTCTGTACCTCTTTTCTGTTTGGATCAGGTCCAATTGGAGCCTGACATAAAGATTCGTCTGCACAAGGACATTTCGGTGGTTGTTTCACGGAACCAACGTTTTGTGACAATATTAATGAGCTACATACGACCAGCGTTGCCCAAAACTTAGCAAAACACATCTTCATCGCTTGCGCCTGAAGTTCAATTCTCAAATATGCTGTAAATCTCGAAAATCAGCATTAATATCAATAAAATAAATACACTGGCCTCAACAGGGTGCAGACATTTTGGACAGATTTGATCATGTGACCACACGGGAAGTGGTGAGATATCTTCTGTGTTAAGACTTAAGTGCATAATCTTTATGGTGCAATTGATTGAAAATAAGTCAAAACAGTCGAGGAATAAAACACTGCAAGTAACTTTTCTCTTTTGTGTAAGAAAAAAACAAGAATAAAATAGTAATCAGTTCGAGATTTGACGATGTTTCACGAGATGTAAAAAATCCGGAAATCGATCCTCTGAAAATGGCGATGAGCAAAAGCTTTCGAGTTTATCATAAGTTGGAACCACCCTACAGCGTTCTGTTAGAGTGTAGGAACAAAGAAGATACTTTGATGTTTGAGTCAAATGCAGTGGCAGTCTTAAGTAAGTTACTGGGTCCTTTAGAACGTAGGGTTTTCATTTGACTTTAGTCAAGCATCAAATTTCCTTTACTACTGTAGGTTTGCTTTGCCTTTACTTTACAGTACTTAGGGCTTCAGGCACCAGTGCTTCCACTCTACATAAATCCATGGCTTATATCCACTCCAATTGGTATTTCTCTCTTGGGGGAGGGGGGAGGGGGTCTGGATTAATCCTTAGTGTAGTGCACATGGTTTTAGCCAAGATTTTGAAACTGTCTGGCTAAATTTACTTCAGCAATAAAAAAGTGTGTGTGTGTATAATATGTGTGTGTGAGCGCACGCGCATACTAGTCTTTTGATAACATGCACACTCATCTATAGTATGAAATAGTGAGGCTCCAAAAATACACATCACATTTTAGTACAGTACAGGGGAACATGCATGCCCAAGATACAATTGCCAAACAGGAGTAAGATCAATAGTGTTTACAAATTTTCATTTCTGCTCTAACAGACTATCCAAATTACTGCTGGGTGGCTCACTGGCTAAACCCTTGGTAGTATAACAAGTTGATAATATAATAAGTTTATAATAGACAATTCTGATTCGTGTCGACTCAATGATGAAATTCATCACTGAGTTGACAGGAATTATTTGACGGAGATGAAGCTAAAAATTTGACTAGGCTATGTTCCATGGATTTCACTTGCAAATATGTTTCAATCATGCATGTTTTACATAATGACAGGATAAAAATAGTTTTTGTATTGTACTTGAAGTTCAACAAGAAACCCTGAAGGCAGAAAGAGCTGTATACAAGTAAATGCATATAATAAATGTCATAGTTATAAGCAGTACCTGTAGCAGAGCCCTAAAATTTAGCGTTGCAAGTTTCCCGTGAAGTCTTGTTTTCCTTGTAATATTTTAATATTATCCAATAAATGTCTAATGAGATGAAAAATTGGGTGAATCAAATAAAGGTCTGTCCTTGCTAAATTTAACATCATTTAAGCATTTTGTAATAGAAACAACAAGAATATTAAAAAATGTCTTTCTAAAAATGTATCCTGATACTATTTTCCTTTCAACTTTGATATGCACATATCATACTGCTTTCCTTACTTTTTCTTGCAACCTTGTTTGAAATTTTTGATTAACTGACTCTGCTTATCATATAGGTCTTCTATGATAAATTAAGGAAGTAATTTTTCATCCTGAATTTGGTACAGTTAAAAAAACACGAGCTAATGTTTTGAATGTAAATAGCACAAGTGGCTATTTGACTAAAACATGACTGAATTCAACAGATGGTCATAAGTACATACCAGAGATAGTATTTTATTCTTAAAAATGCATTTGGGGTCAAATTTTTGTGGAAGGACCCGACCAAAAACCACCATGTAGTTTCAAGGAGATAACTTGGAGAAATACCAAAGGATAGTGTTTCATATTAACCCATAAATGAAATTTGAATGGATATTTTCTGCTCATTTTAATCAAAGCAATATTGCAATTGCACTGATCTTAGTAGAAGAAATGGGTGTAGGATTGACATAATTGGACTCATGTGAGTATTAGCTCTGATTTAACTTAGCGATTGCTTGATTTATTCTTGTTATATTGCCTATAATGAGAACTTATTGAATGGTCTGTGATAAATATTAATTCATTGAATATGTTCTGTTCATTATTCTGTAGGTGATGTAGAGACAGAGACAATAAAAAAGCAATATACAAAGATTGTGGATGCCTATGGTTGTCTAGGTGTACTTACTCTGAGTATAGGTAAGTGTGTCTTTCAGAGTTTGTGCTCTCATTTTCATTTATTAATTATATAAGCCATACAGTATATTACACATACATACATACACATATTGAATGCTGTCTACTTGTGAAATTTGTTTACAGCAAGATGGGTGTAAAAATAGCTGTAATGAAAAGTTCAATTCCTATGAGGCACGAAGGTGATATTTAAATATTCACTTAAAAATATAGATTTCATCACATGTAATTGAAAGAACCTTTAGATTCAGCATGATTTGTTTAACTAATTTTTAATCTTTTTTTTCTTCTTCATAATAGAATAGTCTTATAGGTAATAAAAATGGATCAAGGCAGGCATGTACTAATGCTGCATTTTCTTCAGTATTGATTTAACAGTAACATCCAGACAGTAATATGCCTCACGAATGCATACAGTTCTTTCAAATTGAAATTGATGATTTTCTCTGCTGGGCTTATATTGACTAGAGTTGCTGCCCTTGTCTGCCTCCATCTGCATTAGCGTTTTGCTCGAAATCAATAATTCTTCTCAGAAAGTCATCACCTACTGAATTTTACCCTTGAAAAAGTGGCAAATAATCTGTATGACTGGGCTTGAAGTGCTGTCTGATCAGATAATTTTATTATGGGGATTTATCTATGTATCTATGATTGAAAACACTTCAAACATCATTTGAAATAGATTTAAATTCCACAGTATGTAGAATATTTTATCTAGTTTGCTAATGTAATGTGGGGAAGAATAATTTGATTCCAAGTGCAAGGAAGCTGATTTTAGTGATAATTTGATAAGAGGAAGGTTTGTTTCCTGAGATAACCATGAAATGATTTAATAATGGGACAAACTTCAAACTGTAGGATAACCTAGTTTTTACTACTGAATCAATAAAGATTGCAAAAGAATTTCAATTTACATTGTAATATTATTGACAATCATCATTTTGGTATTTTTTCTTGATAGGCTCATGATTTACTTTATTTGCTGTCATTCATTTCAGTCCAGGATGGAGCTCTGGTAAATGTGCTGTACCTAGTTCTTGTAACAGGCTGTATATCAGTGGGGAAGATTCTGGACTCTGAGATTTTTAAGATAACTGCAGTTACTTTCATATCTCTGCGAAACCATCCCGATGACGAGGCCAGGGTGTCTGAAGTCAAGAAAATACTCAGTGCAGGAACCTTCTATTTCTCTTGGACATCTACCAATGGAGCCCCCTTTGACCTCAGCTTATGTGCTCAGAAGAAACACCAGGATCATGATACAGATAGCAGATTCTTTTGGTAAAGTGGAATATGTTTACACTTTTTTTAAGTACCAAGTTTTAGGCGTAGTCAGCTGTTGGGAAGTCACTGTAAGAAAGGGAGTGTGGTTAGCAAAAAAAAAAAAGTAATATCATCAATTTAATGCATATTCTATACTTATTTTACAGGAACAGATCTCTTCACTTCCACTTACAACGATTTAACATAGATTGTGATGAGTGGTTGTTGAAAGCCATGTGTGGCGGTGTAGAAATCAGGACAATCTATGCAGCACACAAGCAAGGAAAGGCCTGTCTCATCTCTAGGCTAAGCTGTGAAAGAGCCGGAACTCGCTTCAATGTTAGAGGAGTTAATGATGATGGTCATGTAGCTAACTTTGTGGAGATTGAACAGGTAAGTGGTAGTCCATTGTTTGATGACATATACGGTAGTTAATGATTATAAAGTGTGGGGATGCATTGGATACAATTGTCTTGTCAGTGTAGGAACATCAGTAACATTTGTGATCTTTATTGAAATAAAGTCATGTTGTGATTTACGTGGATATGTTAAGATCTTTATTTTTTAACCCTATATACTTAATAAAATAAAAAGGGATGCTTTGTATTACCACTGCACATATGTTATTTGCAACATATTTCTTGCAGTACTGCATTTTCTTTGGTATATCCATTTATCCATTTTATATTTCAGGTAATTTTTATGGATGAGCAAGTGAGCTCCTACGTACAGACAAGGGGTTCAGTGCCCCTATTCTGGGAGCAACCAGGTTTTCAGGTAAATGTCTACTCATGCCCTCTTCTTTTCTAAATCATAATTTAGAATAAAAGTAATGGAAAATATTGGTAAAATTATGCAAATATTACACATGTGACTTGCTTTTATTCTTTTAGTCATATTATTATTACTTGCTTTTATGCTTTTAGTCATATTTATTATTATTATTATTATTATTATTGAGGGAAAATTGGCAATTTCTAAGACAAAATATAAGAGTAGCTTATGTTATAATCAGGATAATGACAATGAGAGATGTTATTTGTATTCTTTCTGTAGGTTGGCTCTCATAAGGTGAGGATGTCCAGAGGTTATGAAGCTTCTGCTCCAGCATTTGAAAGACATTTTAAAACTTTGAAGGACCGTTATGGTGACCAGGTCATTATCAACCTGCTGGGGAGAAAGGAAGGAGAGCATACACTCAGCCAGGCTTTTATGGTGAGAGCATTTCAGTTATTGGGCAAATCTTGTTTGTTGCATTAAAAATAGAGATGTAGGAGTCAGTATGTGAATTTAACAGTAACCTATATTCGAAATAGAGATGGACCATGATATATAAGAACATTTACCTTCAAATCTGTTGAATGTCTTTGTTGGCAGAAATATATCTCTTGTTGGATTAATCTTTAATAATAATATTTTTAAAAATTCAACTTTTCTCTTTTAGAACCATCACAAAGCTTCCAGCTACAGCCAGGATATTCCCTATATATATTTTGACTTCCACATGGAATGCAGAGGGGGAAACACCAAAAACTTAGAGAAACTAAAGTCCAAATGTCAAAAGCAGCTTGATGAATTTGGGTTCTTTTATGCTGAAGGAAGTGATGTGCAGAGGTAGATTTTGTTGTTCTTTATTTATTTATTTAAAATCATTTTATTTTGTTTTTTAATTAATTAATAAGTTCATTTAGTGTTTGCGTGTATGTGGGTATTGTTTTTTTGATGTAAATGAACAGTTATTTTATCACTGTTATATGATTGTGAGAATTCAAATTTTGTAATCCTTTTGATCTGTACCATCTTATCTCAATTTGAGTTGCTTACGTATTTAAAAACAAATTATTTGATTTCTCTGATTACTGTTTCCTTTTGATATTATATTCCAGAGAGCAAAGTGGAGCCCTGAGAACAAACTGCCTGGATTGTTTGGATAGAACTAATTCCGTGCAGACATACTTTGGGTTAGAGGTAAGATTACTGGAAACCCTGAACAACTTAAAACAAATCAGGTCCCATTGCATTGTATGTTAAAATTATTTAGCTAGAAAATTAGAGAATCCATACACCAAACTTTATAGGGGTGAAAAAGGAGGGAAAACATACATTCCTAATTGTTTTATATCAGTTAATTGGAATTCTTTATTCATGTAAGCATATTTGTGTTTTTATATTTGTTAAGTGATATGTTGCAAACATCTTTTCCATCTAGATCTTGTCCAGGCAGCTTCAAGCAATGGGACTGGACAGTAAGCCACAGATGGTGACCAGGTTCCAGGAGGTTTATAAACAGATCTGGTCACTGAATGGAGACCATGTCAGCAGGATATATGCAGGCACTGGAGCATTGAGTGGAGGGAAAACTAAAGTAATGCCTGATTTGTTTATAAACATACCTTGTTACTGAATGTAAAGGTGCAACACACACTCATGCATGCACACTCACACGCATGCACACACACACACACAGCATGTTTCTTGTTGTATTGAGCCTTAATTTATATTCTTGAGATTAAATGAACACACAAAGCAAACTGATTTAGTCATTATTATTATTATTATTATTATTATTATTATTATTATTATTATTGTTATTGTTATTGTCATTTAGTACAAAGATGCTGCCAGGTCAGCCACCCGTGCCATACAGAATAACTTCCTAGACAGTAGCAAGCAGGAAGCTATAGACATGCTGCTCCTAGGCAGCACTATGAGAAGTGAGCTGGCAGACAAAGCCAGGGCATTTCTGGCCACAAATGACATGCACTGTAAGTAGAGCACATCTGTTCACATAGCTAAGTGGTTTGCTGTAAATGAAGGGTCATTTTGGTGCATCTTTGTTAAAAGCATTGTGTGATGTGTGATAATGCACATCTGGCTCTTTGTAAGATATGGAACATTTTCCTGGAAAATCTAGTTAATTTACACAAACAGAAATTTTGACCCACAGCAATGACAAATGTGTCCAAATATTTAAATTTTAGCATTTTAAATTAATTTCAATTTATTTGGTTATGGTAGACTTAGCCAATGCTCATCAGTGAGCCAAATTATTGAACTGGAAGTGAGAAGCTTGTCATAGTGTCCTGTTTTCATGCTACAGATAAACGGATGTTTATATTGCATTATGAAAAATATATGAGTAACTGATAGAGACAAAATTTGTGTAAATCTTTGTTATTCTTTTCGCTAGTATCTCATACCATGCTAAAGGAAATGGTGGTGCGTCATGAAGAGTACACCAAGCCTTCCAGTCTACGTATCAGTGTGGGAACCTGGAATGTCAATGGACAGCCTCGCTTTAGGAGTATCGCCCACAAAAATGAGTCCCTAGAAGACTGGTTATTGGATGCACCTAAGATCACAAAGTCTAACAGGCCTGGTGTGTTATATCAAATGTTAAACACTGGAAATCTTAAATTATTGCCGAGTCCTCTTATGTTTACCTACCAATTTGAAGGTGACTCGTCATATTTTTGAAACATTCTCCTAACTCATTTATTTCTGTGCATACATTTACATTAATGGTCTCCATTTTTGATATGAAATCATGTTCCAACTGGAAAGTTATAAATTTAAACTTGTATTTAGCATTTCAAATAACAAATCCATTAATCAATCTTTTATTCATATTCCAGATCTTATAGACGAATCTGTTGATTATGATTATCCTGTAGATATATTTGCCATAGGCTTTGAAGAAATTGTGGATTTGAATGCCAGTAATATCATGAGTGCAAGGTAAGTGCTGATCTTTACAAAACATGCATGCCTTTCTGAGTTTCATGAAGAATAAAATTCATTTTATTATTTTCTTCCATTCCATTATCTAAGTATTTTATTTATTTTAATTACAATGTTCTGTTTCTTATTTCAAACAAATAGCAAAATCAAATATTTAAAGATTTAGTCCATGAGCCACTGTAGATCACCCCTTTTGCTATTTTCAGTCATTATGTTTTACTGATAGCTTAGATTGTAAGCTTTTATTTAATTTTTATTATAAGAAAGAAAATATAAGATAAGAAGATAAGTGACTCTTGATCTGATTAACATTGTTTTAAATTCTAAAGAACAGTTTGTGATAGAATTTGACAAGGTGTGCATACATCATGGTATCAGGCATATGAACTATTCTGCTGTTGTTTTCAGTACAAGTAATCAGAGAGAATGGAGTGCAGAAATTCAGAAGACAATCTCTAGAGACCACAAGTATGTGCTCCTCACCTCAGCACAGCTGGTTGGCGTCTGTCTCTTCATTTTCATCAGACCTCAGCATGCTCCTTATATTAGGTAAGATGGCAGGGATGTATGATTGTTTGGGTAAAGTAATTTTGGTCTCAATTTTGGATTGCAGGTCATAGTATTAAGCGATTTGTTGATCTAAATTCTAGATTTTAATTCTTTGTTTCGCTTGAATTTGGACGAGCTTTGGAAAATCTTTAATGCATTATTTTTCAATATGGGATTAAAACAACTGATTTCACATTTGTAGTATTCGAGAGTAGACACTGTAAGTTGGTGCAGGTATGTAATATGACACACAAGTATCTGAATATCAATATATTTGTTACCCTGTAGGGATGTAGCAGTAGACACTATTAAGACTGGCCTGGGTGGGGCTGCAGGGAACAAAGGGGCCATAGCCATCCGATTCCTCTACCATTCCACTTCCTTGTGCTTCGTGTGTGCTCACTTTGCTGCTGGCCAGAGCCAGGTACAGGACAGGAACAACCATTACTTTGACATTATCAGGAAGGTGGTCTTTCCTATGGTAGGTTTTTTTTTTTTTCTTAAAAATTTAGCCTGAAGTGCGAACAAGGATACAAGGATGCCACAACTCTCTCACAGGCGCACATTCACACCTATTGTACACAATCCTGTGATTTTCTTTCATCAGCTTGTTTGAGTGAATCCAAAAAAAAAGTTTGAAATGAATGTATATGCTGACAACATTTGAAACAAAGTTATTTAGAATGTCTTCATTACTTTTAAATACTTGATAGTGATCTTAAGTGTGTTTTACAGTGTCATGGTATATATTTGTGATGTAAAATTATGTTATTCATAAATTTAACTTTTTTTAATGTTTAGGAGGTGTGCAGGGTAGGTATAAGACTATATGTTGAAAATAGGTTAACAGAAGTTTTCAGTGAATAGTGAAACCAAAATGTGTATTATTTCAGTTAACCTACAAGTAATGCATGTTAAAAAGTGCTGTATTTATTTACCCTTTTAGTTTTTCATGTTTTATGTGTATTATAAATTTGTGTTTCTGTCACATCCTAAGTGGTTTAATCATCTCGTTTTGGTTCATTTTTAATAGCTAAATAGTGATGGAATAATGGCTTGTAGAACTACTGTCTCTGGCTTGTCTGGGGTGCACTCGAATCCAAAAATAATGAGCATCTTGTAAATTTAGTTATTTTTTTCATTCTGACACAAAATGGTTTCTCTGAAATTTTGTTTGCTTGATCACAAACTGATAGAAATTCAATACTGAAATGCAGGTTTATGATTTTGAAGACAATGTAGATGAGGTGAATGGCAGTTGATTTGGATTTTGTTTATTATCACTTGCTACACTGATATCAGCACATGCAAATTTTACAACACTAGGGAGTACATTTGTTGATTACTCACAGCATACCACTGATTTAAGATTAACAAAATACTTTATCTTTTACAAGGGCAGAATGATTTACTAATGATTGGTAAACTGTAGCTTTACTAAACGTTATTTTGAATGATAATCATGGCAATATTTCTCTTGTGAATTTTAGGCCAGGACTCTAGATTCCCATGATTATGTCTTCTGGTGTGGAGATTTCAACTACAGAATTGAACTGCCACGAGAAGAAGTTCTTAGCTTAGTGAATGACGAGAACTGGGGAGCACTGCAAGCCTGTGATCAGTTGATAGTCCAAAGAGAATTAGGAAACGTAAGATACAGAAAATCATCTCAGTTTGAGATAATTTTAAGCTTATGCAAAAATGTAGTCTGAATTTAGTCATATATGAAAACATTTAAATTGATGGTTTTATAAAGTTTGATTCAATGTTCTTTGTTAAAAGTTGGAAAAGGGAAAAATTGATTAATCGTTGCAGGTATTTAAAGGGTATAATGAGGGCAAGCCAAACTTTGCCCCTACCTACAAGTATGACTTGTACTGTGATGACTACGACACCAGTGAAAAGTGTAGAGTGCCTGCTTGGACAGACAGGATACTGTGGAAGAAGAGAAAGTGGCAGAAAGGTGATCCCCCCCCCCCCCTCCAACATACTGCTTACTACACAATTAATGTTTGGTGGTAGTTGTAACTTCATGTGCACCATATGACAACACTAACATGTACATGATAAAAAACACTTAAGTTACATTTTTGAATTCGATAGATTGTTTCAGTAAAAGGGTATGTGTAAAAACACTTAGCATTGTTGATAGATGTTTTACATAAACTGGAAACTTATGAATGATACATTTGTTATGAAGCTGAATCAATAATTGTTGCCTCCATTTTAGATGAAGATCCAACAGCAAATTCAGGAAAGGTTTTACTATACAACAGAGCAGAACTGAAGGTGTCAGACCACAGGTAAACATAAGGATGCCCTGTTCAATTTATATAGCTAGAGTGCCAGTTTAAAATTCAAACTAGGTGTGCATTATGCCAGACTGTGATAACAAAATGTGGCAAAATTTGTCATGAAAACCACATAATACTAGAAAATATAAAAGATAAGGTTTTTATAGAGACTTTCAGTGGGATTCTTTTTCTTCAAAACTCCTATTTTCTGAAGACAACCTGTGCTTACATCCCACATATGACATGATTATGCAATGAAAATTAGTAAGCCTGCTCAAAAGTTATAGGTAAAAATCAAGAGTGAGCAGGCCACATAGAATGATTGTGATCATATGTCAGGAAATATTTGAAGATCCCAAGAACCTATTTTGTTGATTAATGAACTTATTGTTTTAAAGCCATAATATCACATTATAATCAAATTGAAATAAGTACACATTTACATGTACATATTCTAGGCCTGTAATTGCTCTACTGGATATAGAAGTTCTGGCTGTGGATGAGAAGAGGAGGGAAGAGATCTATAAGAATGTGATCAGTAACCAAGGTCCCCCTGATGGTACTGTGGTGATCAGCATGGCAGATGGGGGCGAGTTTGATGACCAGTCAGTGGACGATGTCCTCAACTTGGTGGCTGAGGCGGGAGAGGTCATTTTGGTCAGGTGAGTTTAATGATGATTGATAGTGGTTTGAGCAGTAGAAATAATAAGAATATTGCCAGGCAGTCAGTTATGTTTCAGTCTAATGGTGAGGGAGTTTATTATTGAAATTTGACCTCAATTTTGTGGCAGTATGATCGAATAACTTATAGAATTGATTTTGTAAGGTATCAGCATAGAGTATTTTAACACATAACCTTACCAGTATCATTTTTGTTGGGCTGTTGTCATCTAAAATAGAGGTGTATTTTAATTTTAATACGAATAGATGGTGATAATCTTTAAAAATTACCTATATTATTTTCTTTATGTTTAGATTTGTTGGAGATGACATGTTGCTCACATTCAAAAATGGGAAAAATGCTCTAAGTGCTCTAAAATATGACCAGTTCACAGTAAGTTTTCATTTAACCATTTAACACCAAGTTATCTATATTGGTTTAAATGGTATAAATACCTAAAGCATTGTAATGGTTTAAAAAAATTCAAGGTGACAGCTTTGAAATATATTGTATTCTAGTGTTGGTGAACTTGTGTAGTGTTGATAAGAAAGAGAATAATGTTCCGCTTTTATTTATTTATTTATTTATTTATTTATTTATTTATTTATTTATTTATATCTGTTTATTTATTTATTTATTTATTTATTTATTTATTTATTTATTTATTGTCATTTCAGGTGCAAGGCAAAGTCATCAGTGTAATGCTGAAGACTCAAGACTGGCAGGCTAAGATAGAGAGAGAGGTGGACCTCAGTACTGACCACACCTTTGAGTTGGTGGACCTCAGAAACACAAACAGCTTATTGCTGGAGGATTTTAATATTCCAACTATGTTGTTTGATATGGAAGGTAATTGAGAACACAGGGAGGCAGTTGTTTCATATTGGAGGAAAGCTTGTCTGGTTTAATTGTGCATGTTATCATTTCCATTATAAAGTGACAAGATGAAAGGTCTTTTCACTCTTAATGTTAACAAATATAGAACAGTGGATATTGTAAAGATCAAGGTTAATAAAACACAATGTATTTATAAGTTATACGATTTAATATATTTGTGGTATGACTGCAAACAATGGAATAGTAAATTCCAATTATTATCGTTCTGATTATTCTACTTTCTTTCTTTCTTTATTTTTTTTGTTGATGTAGGTGACATAGCTGAGGATGAGGGTGATGAAGAGGTAGCATCATTCAATTTGCAGAATCTCCAGCAGCCCTTACAGCCCTCTCCAGCAGGCACTCCTACAGCAGGTAACATGTTCAAGAAAAGGACAAAATGTTCTGTACATATATTTGTACAGTGTATTATGGCCTTTATGATAACCATACACAGATAGGGATGTTGTAACCCAAATATTTCCAGAGGTACACCCCACAACCTTTTACTACATTTTGGTGTTTGATGTGCTAGTATGTTTAGTGTGATTGGTGTTATTCCAATCATGTAACACACAGACAAACTATTTTTCAGATAATAACAGCCCAGCAGATATTTTTGGTTCTAATACTCAGATTAAAATGCCACCTCCTAGACCCATGGGTGCTCCACCAGTCCCCAGGGGGGTGGCAAATAAGCCAACAGGGACTCCTCCCCCTGATGCTGGGTCTGATATGACAGGCGGAATTGTGGCTGAATTTGAACAGCCACTGCGTAGTTCTCCAAAACCAACAGAGGTAAGCAACCATTTTAGAATGATACACTGTAAGCTATGTATCTTTGAGAATGGTAGTTTTCGTGTGTTAAGTTCTGTGAATGAGTCTAACAGTGTTGTAAAGCAAGTATCAAAAAGTAGAACCTTTTTCTCCTTAATTGAGAGCTGTTGATAAAAGAACAAACTATCTGCAGTACCATGTAAAAATTGAAAAAAAAGCAATCATTTTAGTCTTATTGATTAATAATAGTTGTTTACCTTGCAATTCAAGTAAATATACCAAGTATTAATTAAATTTTCATTTGGATTTAATATTTGCAGAAGCCCAAAAAGCCCCCTCCTCCCCAGAGGCCGTCTGCTCCCCCCTCCAGACCCCCACAGCCTCAGAGGCCCCCCATGGCACCCCAAGTAACAGGGCCAGCTAAAGGTGAAAACGGATTTCATTGAATATAAATTGTATGAAGTTGTTTGTAGTTTTCTAGGAAGATATATTTTATATGTAACTCTAAGCCATTGCTCAGTTAAGGATTTGGTTTTCTTCTTTTGGCTTTTTAAAGAATATTTAATTATATTTTCTAGCAGTTCCAGCAAAAGCCAAGCCACCAATGAGGCCTCAAATGATGCCCAAATCTGAGAGACCCTCGAGAGTAAGTGTGATACAGTCATAATTTATGATGGGATTAACCAGTGATTTTATGGTGACAATTTGCATTGTATAATGTTTAAAGATGTCCAATTGTAATCCTGATCCATTTATTTTAAAGTAAAGGTTTGGGTTTCAATTTGAAACAAGTCTTTTCATGTTTTCAGCAATTTCTGAACATTTAACTTCAATAAACAATGAAAAAACAAAGTTTGAAGTAATTTAGTACTGATGTCCTTTTCTAGCCCAGCATGATAGGCCTGCCTACCAATGTTTCTCATGCTGGACATGCCACCACTGTGGAGGAGGCTCAGAAATTAATAGAAAAACTAATGGCTCAAAGCTCCATTGACATGGGTGACCTCCCTGAGCCTTTATTGCCAGGGGCAGGGGCAGCTCCAGGTGAGTTCTCGTTTCTATGTTTGTTTTTAATGAAATGACAAAGCATTGAAACTTTTGAGTAGGTTTTTTTTTTTTTTTTTTTTTTGTCTGATGGCTACTGTTTTACATAAAAATGCTATTTAGAATTTTTACTTTATTTTATTTATTTATTTATTTATTTATTTATTGTAAGTGCTTGCATTGTGTATTAAGTATTTGCATTTGAGGTCACTTAGTCATATTTCTCCTTATTTTTTACTATTATCATATAATGATTTCCCCCTAGCACCAATGCCAAGAACAAAAGCAGCCAGTACATACGACTTATCAATGGACAGTAGCCCTTCAGTGCCACAGGCTGCACCAAGACATAAACCAGATGGGCTGCTAGCAGAATCACATGGGTTATCAAAAAGTACAGGGAATTTAATTGCTGATGATAATATAGAACAAGACAAATATAAAATAGTCACCAATGAAGTAGAGTCCAGCCTTAAAGTGGATTGGGGTGCAGCAAAGACAAAGGAGTCCGAGAAAGAAGCTGGGAAACCAACACCTGTTCCACGCCGAGAAATACACAGTATGTTTGTTGGGAAGAGCAGTCCATCTCCACCATTACCTCAACCAAGAACTAGTGCAATTAATATAGCACCCCGAGGACCCCCTCCCCCAGTACCTGAGCCAGCAGGGAGGGGGCCACCACCACCCGTACCTGCAGCAAGAACATCTAAAAGCCCAGACACTTCCCCCACTTCCCAGGCCTCTTCCACAAGGGGGCCACCACCCCCGGTTCCACCCTCTAGACCCTCGAAAGAAGAGAGCCGAGGACCTCCGCCTCCTGTCCCTACAACAAGACCTATGAGACAGGACCTGCCTTCAGGAACCCCCGTTTCTGAGCAGTTGGGTTCCCCTGGGATGAGCCCCCCTCCTACCCCTCCCCTGGGCAGTCCAGGGAGTCCACCCCCTCCTCCCCCTAACAGGACAGACTCCATTTCCCCTCCAGATAGCCCCAATCACTTTGACTTTGGGCAGAGAAGTGAGGGTGGCTCGGCACCTCCACCAGCTGTACCACCACCCATACCACAAAGACCTGGCATGGAGCCTGGACAGATGGGCACAGAGGAGAAGCCATTTGTACCACCTATACCACGTAGGCCTAATGTTGCTCCAATGGATAGGCCCGCATGAATTTAGTACATAAATATATAAGAAAAGAATTTTATGTGTAGAAAGATCTTGCAACAAGGGTAGTTATCTGTTTTCATAATAGATTGGCGTATCTTGTGAAATCTTAAATCTGGAACTATGTCAGAATAACCTGTACTCGTAAGGAAATGAATGCACTTTTTGATGTTTGTTGTATGCTTTTTCATTGCTAGACACAAAAGATAAATGATAATGATTTAATTTATTGGAACTGTGTGACTGGTATGAATACTAATCAGATTTGGAAATCTCAGTCTTTTTATTATTTTTACAACTGTTATGGTGTCCTTTGTTTATGTTGCTGTTTATGTTGTTTGTTCACAAAAAAAGAGAGGAGCACATACAAAGTTTTACATGCTCCATATAAAACATAAATCCAATGCTGGAGATTATGTATCAAAATGACATTAGGTATGTGTTGCCAGCATTAATGTATTTACAAGATGTCTGATATAAATTGTAATGGAATATATTGCATATGCTTATATATTGGGGGGGAAGTAAATTATTAAGGCATTATATAGCATTTAAATTTGGTCATTAGGCATGATAAATATTATCAATATTTAATATGTAATTGTTATGTTGAATGTCACTGGGATCAAGCAAGGTAGGAAAATTATGCATCTCTAGCAGAACCATTTATTTCTGTGATAAGGTAGAATATTATGTTGAGTAGATTATTGAGAATTATGCAATAATGAAGCTAGCTGGCTAGCGCATATGTGGTAATGATCCTTAAACTGTGAAATAAAGAATGTATAAACCATACTTGAAGGTAACTTTTTAATTGTTAAAGAAATAGCCGGATTCCATATACAGTTAATTCAAAAATGCATTACTTTGGCCCATGTCACTTGTTTTACAATTTTTTAAAAAGCTGACAAGAATAACACATTTTACATACAAGCTTAACATGACATACAGCTCATTGTTATATATAACTAAAAATTTATGAACATTTCTGGGACAGGATGTCATGTCTTTTACATGATGTTCATGCCATATTTTAAAACTTTTGTCAATAACTGTTGACAGTGTCAGAAATGTCACAATTGAAAACTCCATGATAAACTGTAGTAGTATTCATGATAGTTGAGCAGACTGAAGAATACAGTCTTGCTGCTAAATTACATCATTTAGAAAATTGAAAACTCATTTTGGACAATTGGGTTGACATCATGTAAACATGGTGAATTTATTGAAATAAAATACGATTTTACCCTACATTGAAAAAAGGCTTCATTATGCAGCTTTGAATAAGAATAAGAAAAAGTGGATGGTAAAGACAAAAAATATCGACGACATGAATTTTTGCCCTTTTGGCCGCCCATAGTAACATGAGCATACGCAAGCATGTCAGTTTATTGTATTGTAGGCCTACTGTTTCTCTTACATTACCTATAAACAATGTTGGTCACAGATATAAATAACTTGGATTCAAAATGGCACTGTTTAAATCAGTAGAAAGAGTAATTTAAGAAAGTAAAAATGAACTTGCAAGCCTCTCGTTGCCCTCGCAATAATAATATTAATGATAATATTTATTTATAGTCTAAAATCCATACAAAAATTTCTGTGAACTTTACATGGGTAAAATGAACAGAATAATATGAATGAATTCAATAAATATATAGGTAGTTAAGATATTAAGATATTTTAATATCTTTTAAAATGTATAGTACAATGTAAATAAATACATGGATAGTAAAATTTAAGATATTAAAATAGAAAGTCATTGTAAAAAGATAACAGCCAGTCAAATCAGTTATAAAACTTTTTAAAAATAAATTTTTCAATTCTTTTTTAAAATTGTCCTCAGAGAATGTTCCATTCATTTGGTCCATACACTGAAAGAGCTAGGCCGCTGTATGTTCTCAATCTGGCATTACATGACATGAGCAAAAACTGATCAAGTGATCTTAAACTACGTTTTGGAACATAATGATGAACTAGTCTTTGTGGGGGGGGGGGGGGGGGGCTGATTGGTAAAAGATTACATGCATAAAGCATAAAGTTAAAAATTTGAATAAATGCGTGCTCTAACAGGGTGCCAGTGCAACTGCTTTAAGATAAGTGTGATATGAGTCTCCCTGGCTGTGCGGGTTAAAAGACGCGCTGAAATATTCTAAATTCTCTGCAATTTATTATTATTATTATTATTATTATTATTATTATTATTCGTTCTTCGGTACAGCCATAGAGTAGAATAACGGTAGTCTAAATGAGAAGTAATCATCGCATGAACAACTGTTGCAGCAGAAGATTAATCCAGGTAGTTTCTAATGTTAAACATATAGGATTGAGTGGTATTTGATATTTTTTTATCCATGGAGAGAGTGGGATCAAAGTAGACACCCAGGTTTTCTACGTTTGGTAATGGGTTCACAACACTGGCGCCTACTGGTAATTCAAGTTGTAGATTCTGTGCTTGTTATGTGGTTGTGTAATTAATAAAAACTCAGTCTTCTCATCATTTATTTTCAGTTTGTTGCTGATGACCACCAATATCATCCACATAGTTCGTATTTTATTTCTATAATTATATAGTGGCTATGCCCTGCTCTGTACAACCATAAAAATATTCAATATATTACAAAGAATGTCAGAAAATATGGTGAAGATACGAAATAGAGAAAAATCCCTGTGCTCAGAACTTTTCTTTGTAACTGTAGTGATCTATGTCATACCCCTTAAAGATAGAGCTAAGTAATTATTTACTTTCTTTAAAAATGGTGATAGGAGAGATCTGCCTAAATTCAAAAAGTACTTTTAACAGAACTTTTTCGACGCAAACTGGTGAAGGTAATCATCAACAATCTCCTAAAACACAAGTCTGATCATAGCTTTATTTAAAACTTACTCCTATATACATTTATCTAACCCACTAAGACTGTCTTTAAAATCAAAATACTTGCATTGAAAACAACATTATTTAAGACCAAAGGTCAGGTGGCAAACGAAACAGTTACTAGAATTTAAAAATTATCCGATATTGTCTAAAATGATGTTGTTAGAACTGGATGACAATGCATGATGAAAACTTGCAATGATCCGCAAAGACGTGATGTTTCAGTAAAATTCTATGCAACAAGAACCATCTTTGAAAGCAATACAAAAGTGACACAAAACATGGGGGATTCGCACTGTTGTGCAGTAGACAAGAATTTGATGTTAATGCAGAAAACAACAAGAATGTGGACAATACAAATTGTGGATAAATTGTCAGCTTTTTATCTCTACAAGGTAGTTTAATTACCACGCTTGTATGGCAGTATTCCATCTCTCTCTCTCTCTCTTTCTCTCAAGCTTCTTAAAAACCATTAAGTGTGCACAAAATGATTTATACTGTTCAATATCTACACAATAAGCTAAAAAACGTACCTGAGAACTTTCGACCCAACACTTGGGACTTCATCAGCCACACTGAAGTTACATGGCAGTGTATAGTGACCAGTTTAGTGAGAACTGTTCGCTATAACACTGTCCCAGATATGAGAGTGGTTGTACCTTCCCCGTCCTTGTTTNGGGGGGGTGCTGATTGGTAAAAGATTACATGCATAAAGTTGAAAATTTGAATAAATGCGTGCTCTAACAGGGTGCCAGTGCAACTGCTTTAAAATAAGTGTGATACGAGTCTCCCTGGCTGTGCGGGTTAAAAGACGCGCTGAAATATTCTGAATTCTCTGCAATTTATTATTATTATTATTATTATTATTATTATTCGTTCTTCGGTACAGCCATAGAGTAGAATAACGGTAGTCTAAATGAGAAGTAATCATCGCATGAACAACTGTTGCCGCAGAAGATTAATCCAGGTAGTTTCTAATAGCACCCATGTTTCTAATGTTAAACATATAGGATTGAGTGGTATTTGATATTTTTTTATCCATGGAGAGAGCGGAATCAGGTTAGACACCCAGGTTTTCTACGTTTGGTAATGGGTTCACAACACTGGCGCCTACTGGTAATTCAAGTTGTAGATTCTGTGCTTGTTATGTGGTTGTGTAATTAATAAAAACTCGGTCTTCTCGTCATTTATTTTCAGTTTGTTGCTGATGACCACCAATATCACCCACATAGTTCGTATTTTATTTCTATAATTATATAGTGGCTATGCCCTGCTCTGTACAACCATAAAAATATTCAATATACTACAAAGAATATCAGAAAATATGGTGAAGAAACGACATAGAGAAAAATCCCTGTGCTCAGAACTTTTCTTTGTAACTGTAGTGATCTATGTCATACCCCTTAAAGATAGAGCAAAGTAATTATTTACTTTCTTTAAAAATGGTGATAGGAGAGATCTGCCTAAATTCAAAAAGTACTTTTAGCAGACATTTTTCGACGCAAACTGGTGAAGGTAATCATCAACAATCTCCTAAAACACAAGTCTGATCATAGCTTTATTTAAAACTTACTCCTATATACATTTATCTAACCCACTAAGACTGTCTTTAAAATCAAAATACTTGCATTGAAAACTACATTATTTAAGACCAAAGGTCAGGTGGCAAACGACACAGTTACTAGAATTTAAAAATCATCCGATATTGTCTAAAATGATGTTGTTAGGACTGGATGACAATGCATGATGAAAACTTGCAATGATCCGCAAAGACGTGATGTTTCAGTAAAATTCTATGCAACAAGAACCATCTTTGAAAGCAATACAAAAGTGACACAAAACATGGGGGAATCGCACTGTTGTGCAGTAGACAAGAATTTGATGTTAATCTAAGATCTGTTTATTAGATCTTAGTGTTAATGCAGAAAACAACAAGAATGTGGACTATACAAAATGTGGATAAATTCTGTCAGCTTTTTATCTCTAGTTTAATTACCACGCTTGTATGGCAGTATTCCATCTCTCTCTCTCTCTCTCTCTCTCTCTCTCTCAAGCTTCTTAAAAACCATTAAGTGTGCACAAAATGATTTATACTGTTCAATATCTACACAATAAGCTAAAAAACGTACCTGAGAACTTTCGACCCAACACTTGGGACTTCATCAGCCACACTGAAGTTACATGACAGTGTATAGTGACCAGTTTAGTGAGAACTGTTCACTATAACACTGTCCCAGATATGGGAGANAAAAAAAAAACACACTGGGCCACTGCAACTCTAAAAATCCACAGAGTATCGTCTTTATAATCGCTCAATCTTTCACTAAAATAAAAGCATAGGCCTATTGTTTTCGAGATGATATATTTTTAATCAGATGCAATTTCACAATGTCATAATAATAATAATAACAACAACAACAACAACAACAACTAAACATTTTGGGCTGATCTAACAATTATAACCACAGCTAAACAATCATAATTTTATCCGCAACGTGACGTTCAAATGTGACGTCATGCATTACATAAACTATACGCTACGTTGCATTCACGACGTTTGGCATTTATCTAATATTGGCTAGTTTCCAAATATTGACGTCAGTTGGTGACGTTACTTGGCATATTGCCAGTATTTTTGTTTTGGCAACAGACCTAAGCACGTCATTTTTCAAAAATTTTGAAACTCGGCAGAACAAAGAATCAACTAATCTATTGATGTTCAGAATAGCGGTTTTTATTTTATGAAATTATTACTATTATCTAAACTATTTTGTATTTGATAAATATGTACAAAATTGATGGTAAATCCAAAGACTACTTTGTTTTTCGGATATCGTCAAGACAACCAACAGATCATTACGCCATTGTATATAAAGCGAACGCGCTCCGCGAGCGTCAGTTGACAACGAGCTTTCACAGTGAACAGACTTACGTCACTTCACAGCGAATTTCTAAGCTTTTTCAACTATCAGTAGCCTCAGGCTTTCACCTGTTCAACTTTATTTTACCACTGTATCTTGACAAAAGATATTGGTGAGTCTCTCTGCATACTGTGTATTCAAAATTGCAATTTTAGGAAGTCTGGGTCCGTGTTTTTAATTTACGGTCTTTCTTTTCTTCTATTTAGTTCTAGGTCTACGATTTTTGAAAACACTTTAAGAACTATGCATAGAATCTGCTATTAAACTTTTCATTTTCCCATTTACTTGCTGATTTATTGACTCGACGATTTATTTATTTACCTTTTGATTTATTTTGATATTAATTTTTTTTATTTAATTATTTTTCCTTTCACCGAAAGTTGCTGTAGGCCTAGTTTGGTCAATTTCTAAAGAACTTAGAACTCTTTAGCTGAGAACTAAATAAATAAAGAATCCTACAATTATCCCCATTCTACATGTACATTGACCATGACTAAAATCTACACACACTCGTTTATGTACAACAAAGATAAATTTGCTCCTTTCAGAAATGTGTAGTACAACTGTATCCACCCGTAGTGGAGTCCACTACCACGCATATTATTGCCCATTTGGATGTGGTGGCATCTTTAGAGCCAAAACCAAGGTATCAAATACAACGTTAGCCACTATGGCTTCAACGCTGTTTACCTTTGCCATGAAAACACTTAGGAATGTCTTTGGAGACACCACCTTTAAGTCTAGAATCCCTATAGCAGTTAACGGGTGTCTCCGTTCTACTGAGAGGGCACACTGCCCAGCGGTTGTAATCCAAAGAATACCTAAACCTAGTCGTATTCCTGTTGCTACTAAAGCTTTGTATGGTGGTGGTGAGGGGAGAAATGAAAGGGGGGAAATTATTGTGGCTGATCCTCTGTGGAGGATGAGGGGTAGGCGTGCTCATAAAACGCCTATGCCTAGATCTCTTCTGCGTTCTCCTTGGCACCCTATCAGCTTTAGGCACACTTCAAGAAGTGTTGCCGATGCTTTGAGGAAGACAGAGCTACATGGCAGCTCTATGTTTTGTGGTGACGAGTTTACTCCTTGTAGTCGAAAAGTAAGAGTTAATAGCAATGCACTGGTATCAGAAGTGATACGCACTCCTACAAGGCGTTCAACGTTTACTGGTTCTGTATTGAGAATGTTCTGTTTGGGGTGGTAGCTCAGTACTTGTGCCCCTGATTGTATATATTTTTATATTGTATATAGTATTACATTCCGTTCTCTGGAGGGCATTGGCAAATTTTCATTGCTAGTTTTACTATTTTATCATTTTTTTCTTTTTTGCATTCTATACAAATGTATTTCTTGCAATTTTGCTAGTTTAATATTTTAACATTTTTGCAATATATGCCAATTTTTTTTCTTATAACTTGAATTTACATAGAATATCACTTGATTTATAAGCACTTGGATGACTGTGTGGAAGATACTTTTTATGTAATTTCAAATTAATATTCAACACGTTTTGTACCCTTTTTTGAAAAAAAATTCCTATTTTTATAACAAAGATTAAATAAACATTTAAAATAAATTTTGATAATTTTCAACCAAAACTTTCTGCTGACTTAACATTAATTTTGGATGAAACATATGAACAAGTTTGTTCTAAATAGTTTAAAGTTTCCATGCGTGTAATCAATACATAATTGACAAAATTTTCTGCAGTATTTACAGAGTAAGTTACATCTGGTTGTGGTTGACTACATACTTATTAGAACATCTCTGAGGAGGATCATGTTCTTGTTGGTGCTGGCCACACTAACAGGAACATTTGGAAAGTTCGTGATCAACCCTTATTGATTTTGGCCGAATCTGTAAGGTCATTGGTCATGATCTTTTCATCATAGCATGTGTTTGTGTTGATGTAGGGCCCCATCAACACCAACACTGCTATATTCCTCTGGAAGTGTGAGTACATAGTTCTACCATCATCAGTTATTTATTTGTTTATTTATTTATTTAATTTTTTGTTGAAATAAATTGTTGTCAACTAAATACTTGTCTAGAAAAAACTTTTCATAATTGGAGAAAACTGATTGATCTTTGAGGGATAAAATGCTTTCTAAAAGTTGATTTTTAAAATCTCATTTTGCTATTAAAGGGTGATATGCTCTCTTTTTCTAAATTTTGTCAATGTCTGATTTATCTTCCACACAGTCATTTCCTTCCAACTTGTATATATGTGCTGTCTTGTTCTTAAAAAAACAAACAAACTAAAGTCCTTTCAATTTTGATGTAAAACCATACTTGAATCCGAAATAAAATAATTTTATTCACTATATATCTTGTCGTTGTTGTTTTTTGTCTCTCTCTTTTCTCACTCTCACTCTCTCTCACTCTTTCTCTCTCTTTTTTATTAATCATACAGGGTAATCTTTCTTGAATCAAAGCAAAACAACAAATTAATTACTTGAATTCAAAATGATATTATTTAAAATCTAATGAATTTTATATACACACAATGGACAATAGAAGTGTCACCCCTACTGAACCAATACTTTGGGGGAGATAAATGACTGTGGAATGATATGCTCCTGGTATCATTTTATTAACATCAAATTTCACAAAAAAAAATGTAGATCAGGCATTATAACTACTCAAGATCTGCCTACTTTGATTATTGATTACTCGATTATTATTTGATTACTCTGATTCAGGGGGTGACACTTCTATTGTCCATTGTGTGTATATCAAAGAAACATTATCTTAAATCTAAGTGATCTTACTGAACTCAGAATAAGCCAACAAACCGATTAAAAATAAGTTAAATCACAGCGTGTCCAAACAAATCTATAACGTGAAAACAATGTAATAATAAATAATAATAATAATAATATTTATTTATAGTCTAAAATCCATATATAAAATGTTCAGTAGACTTTACATGGATAAAATGAACAGAATCAGATGAACTAAAATAATTGAAAAGGTGGTTAAAATAGTAAGATATGAACTAAAGATGTGAACTAAAATGTAATTGAATTGATAAGATATCAAAAATAAACTGTATAGAGTAAAAGACAACAGCCAGTCAAATCAGTTGTAAAACTTTTTGAAGATATAAGTTTTTAATTATTTTTAAAAATTGTCCTCAGACTCTATTGTTTTTAAATAAATAGGGAGATCGTTCCACTCAATTGGCCCATAGACCTGCAGAGCAACATCACCGTACGCTCTTAATCTGGAATTACAAGGCGTTAATAAAAGCTGATCGAATGACCTTAAAGTGCGTTTTGGAACATACCGTTGAACTAGTTTTTGTAAATACGGGGGCGCTGATTGATAAAAAATTCCATGCATAAAAATTAAAATTTTGAATAAAATGCGTGCTCTGACTGGGAGCCAGTGTAATTCCTTTAAAATGGGTGTGATATGTTCCTCCCGTGCTGTTCGCGTTAAAAGACGTGCTGAAATGTTCTGAATTCGCTGTAGTTTCTTTATTCGTTCGTCGGTACAGCCATAGAGTAAAGAGTTGCAGTAGTCTAAACGAGAGGTGATCATAGCATGAATAACTGTTGCCGCGGAAGATTGATCCAGATAGTTTCTAATAGCACCGTAACATTAATTAAAACCAAATTCATCTTATTAAAATAAAGAGGCCAATAATCTGAACTGAAAATGACACCAACATGGGGACAAACAAATTAAAATTAGACAAAAAAAATATCCAAGGGTACTAGTTAAAAACACTGCATTCAATCTTAAATCAAAGCACTCCAATGACAATTTACTTGAAATGTTAATTACAACTTGAATTCTAAATAACATGTCATAAGTGGTTTTATTTAAGTGAAATTGTGTCCTGACAAATCTTTCTTAAATAAAAGCTGACATTAGTTGAAATTAATGTTCTCTAGCTTAAATCAAAGTAAGAGAAGAAATCCATTAATTAAATTAAAAATGATAATACTTGAACCAGTGTGTCTGAACAAATCTATATCTTCAAATCAATGTTAGTTAGCAAACCAACCGATTACTTGAAATCAAAATGACATTATATGAATCAAAGTGTGTCTAAACACTCTAGACTTAGTCCAATTGATGTTTATTAACAAATTTAAAAAAAAATTTGAGTTCTTATGTCTGCCTACGTTCCATGATCACCTCAGTTAAAAACTTGCATTGAAAGAATAAATAAAATGTGTTTTCCAGTTCTGCTTTATTACCTCCGCCAAGGAGTTTATGTTTTCACCCCTGTCTGTTTATCATCAACATAACTCAAAAAGTTATGGACCGATTTTGATGAAATTTTCAGGGTAGGTGGGAAATGTGTTTACTTATCAGTGATTAGTTTTTGGTGGTGATTTGGATAAATAATCAATAATAATAGAAAATCGCTGCCTTGGCGGAGGTCTGCGCTCTCGGAGTTCTTTTCTAGTCTCATTATTAAATCACGCCAGTGAGATTTACACCCCATTTCCATAGATTAGATCGACCTACTTTAGATCGACCTAACTCCCTGGGGGTTCACGCTAAATAGCTGTCAGCCGGGCGGACACGAAAGTTAATTACCCTCTTACAGCTTGTAGTAGGCGGGACGGACATTTAAGTCGGATTATCTGAAAGTAATCTAGTGAGACTCCCCGCGGGGATAGATCGATCTAAAATCTATGGGAATAGAGCCTTAAACTCGCTTTTGACCACATCAAGAAATGTATTGTTTTCAATTTCAAAAAAGTTTCATTTATTGTTTCACAAGAATGGTGAGCACTGAATTTTGAATAGATATTCTATTATGAACATCTACCAGCGTATACTCGGTTGGTTTTNCTCAAAAAGTTATGGACCGATTTTGATGAAATTTTCAGGGTAGGTGGGAAATGTGTTTACTTATCAGTGATTAGTTTTTGGTGGTGATTTGGATAAATAATCAATAATAATAGAAAATCGCTGCCTTGGCGGAGGTCTGCGCTCTCGGAGTTCTTTTCTAGTCTCATTATTAAATCACGCCAGTGAGATTTACACCCCATTTCCATAGATTAGATCGACCTACTTTAGATCGACCTAACTCCCTGGGGGTTCACGCTAAATAGCTGTCAGCCGGGCGGACACGAAAGTTAATTACCCTCTTACAGCTTGTAGTAGGCGGGACGGACATTTAAGTCGGATTATCTGAAAGTAATCTAGTGAGACTCCCCGCGGGGATAGATCGATCTAAAATCTATGGGAATAGAGCCTTAAACTCGCTTTTGACCACATCAAGAAATGTATTGTTTTCAATTTCAAAAAAGTTTCATTTATTGTTTCACAAGAATGGTGAGCACTGAATTTTGAATAGATATTCTATTATGAACATCTACCAGCGTATACTCGGTTGGTTTTGCCCGGCGACATTAAGACTACCACCGTAAAGCATTACATTCATTTCTGCCTACATCTCAAGACACCAGACACCTGTGCATGACTCGACGAGGGTAAAAATAGAACTGATAGCGTCTTTGCCAGTCAGTACGGTTCTTTAACAATTTTAAAGAAAAAATGAGATTTTTAGAACAAGTTAATTTTTCAACAGCAAACGCTCCACTGACAACTGTCTCATATTACGAGCAGAAAAATGACGTTGAAAAATTGTTGTCACCATGACATGGTTGTTGATATAGGAGTAGGCGACTGATAATGGATGGGTCTGGGGCCTTTTCATATTTTTCATTGTTGCAGAGAGTCTTACGCCACACCCAAGGAGAGCAGCGAAAACAAGAGTCAACTTGGATCTGTGTTGTAGGACCCCTGCCTGGCCATTGCAAGCAAGAATGGGGACTCGTTTTATGTTCGTGATATTCTTAATCTTATCTTCGTGACTAATATTAATTATAAACAAGGAAGTTCGTTTTCATTCAACGTTGTACTTAACCTTTTGTTGCGAAGCATATCTTTATTTCGTGACAAATTGTTGGCCTGATTGTTTTGACTGATGCATAAATGTCACGATAAAATAATGTCAGATGATAGATAGTTTTGCATGACTGTGTAATGACATTTCTTTAAAAGAGGTTATCAATTTCATCATAACTAAGCGGAATCTGAGGAGATATTTTGGATCTGATACAATGTACCTGATGTACTGCGAAAATAATGACATATTTATAATCTTATCTCTTCAAAATAGTTATGAATATTTTCACGAGTTCAGATTTTTCAAAACTGGGAAGAATTATTTAAGTCAGTTGACGCACGGTCATTTCACAAGACACGATAGAGGGTGGAGGAGTGGAGCAAGGGTATTGTCTGCACATACACACACACACACACACGCACTCACACACACGCACACACACACTGGCCTTGCCTAATATGATAATGCTAAAACACTGAGCAACGCTTTCGCGTTTATATTTTAAGTAGTAGCTACTGTAAATGTAAATT